>JAUEJL010088413.1:0-12500 GCA_032274825.1 Drosophyllum lusitanicum
CAAAAAAAGTGCCACTAAAAGGCTTTAGTGGTAGCGTTTTTAGTGGCACTTTTTTTGTGTGCCAGAGATTCCCAAAGGGGTCTTTAGTGGCACTTTTTTGAACTTTTATGGCACATTTTGTATGCCATTAAATGTCACTTTTTTTGTAGTGCATTAGATAATGTTAAACAGGACTGTATGTTGATTTCAGTACATCAACAATATTCATAAACATGTTTGCAGCAAGCACAAAACATAATGGATGTAAATAAACTAAACATTCATAAACTATTTGTGAAATCGTTCGGATGAAAGTTCATTTATGTTTATTTGTTCAATAAACGAACGAGCACGAACAAGTTTTTCTGTTCGTTTAATTAAATGAACGAACACGAATATAGCTCTCGTTCGTTCATTTATGTTCATGAACGTTTGGTTATTCGTTAGTTTATTTTCGTTTATGTGTGTGTGTGTGTTCAGTGTTTATTTGTGTTTAATAATATTGAAGTTACATTATAGTATGTGTTCCTTCACTTACGTTCGTTTATCATTTAAATAAAGGAACAAAAATGTACATGAACTAACCAATCTTTCAAACATTCAAACACAAAACTCTTTCGTGTTCGTTTATTTGTTCGGCAAAAGTTAAACGAATGAACATGAACACAGAAATCTATTCGTGTTTGTTTATTTATTCGGCTAAATTTAAACAAACAAACACGAACAAACCCTGTTCATATTCGCAGGGGCGGACTTGCCTATAAGGCAGTGGTGGCATGGGACACCAGCCAATTTTGTCCGCATAATGTAAATTTTGATTTTTTCGAGGCGGTGCTACCATCCATTTCAAATCCTGGGTCCATCCTTGCGTATTCGTTCGGTTCATTTACAACCCTACATATCAAGATGAAAACAATTATTGGTACTTAAAAAAGCAGAACAAAGATATTAGATTTCTTGAGAGGAATAAGTACTTTTTAGACCCTTGAACTCCCCCTTGCTAATGAATGAATCAACACATATGGTTGCTTCAGTATAACCTTAAATAATCAACTTGAAAAGCAACAATCTACATAAGAAAAATCAATAATTAAACATGTTTACTATAATCAATAAACAATACAGTATTTTGCTATTCTAAAACATTAACCATACTCCAAATTGATGGTTCAAGATTTTAGAGCCTGAAATTTATGAACACAAAAGAGATAGCAATTGAGAATGAAAATAAATGGCATTACCTTTATAGCAGCATCAACATCTAATATATAAGCATTTGCTTTCTTCATTTGATATTAACATAAGTTGTATGGCAATCATATATATAGAACAAATTATAACTAGTAATTTGATATTTTTCGTACCAAAAGTGACATATTAAATTGACATCATATAAAAATTAAACATATTGTTTACCGCGGCATCACACGAGTAAAATACTAGATGTTATGAAAAATATGAAGGAAAAGAATTTGATGTTGGGTTTGTGTGTTTAGAATGGGTCACCCATGTTGACATAAGATCCTTGCCCAAATAATTCATTAGGGAATGGGAATCAGAACTATGATGTCACAATATAGCAGAAGAGAAAAACCTATGTAAATAAATTATTATGATCGGTGAAAAGATATCTGAAAAAAGATAATTAGAAATCTCTTTTCTTTTGATATACAAGTTAGATCGGATACAAATCAACTTTTGAGAAACATTTACGATTTCTGATACTATCTTACATTCTTAATGCGGAGAATGGCAAATAAAAAAACTTATCTTTTGGAAGCCTTCACTAGCCTCTTCTAAAACCAACTTGAAGGAAATAAATCAAGTAAATAGAAGTTAAAAGGCATATATTAGAATTTGATGTTTGGATCTTCACTATATGTTTCATGTTTCTAACCGTTTGGCTTCTGCTGCAGGGACCTTACAATGGAGAATGATATATGGATGTGTATATTATAGAAAACAGAAAAAAATAGAGAATTAGTTTTGTATATTGATGCTATATCATTACACAGAGATGAGACCCACTATTTATACACAATTACAATGGATCTAAAAAGGAAGAAGGAATCACTGGTTTGGCTATCTTTGGTTGTCGATTTTGGGGTATAGAAAGGAGATATCTGATTTCCTAATTACATGGGATATGATGCAAATTACCACTAATTCAGCTGATCCTTTCAATCATTCCTTTTTAACAGTAACAACTCTTTGTTTTATCAACTTGAATCATATGTTGGTAATTGATTGTATATGTATAAACAAAATCTATGTGTATAAATCGGTTATTATTGAAAAAAGCTACGATTTTAATTTTGATGTTTACTTGTAAAAAAATATTTAATTTTCAAACGTTTAACTCAAAAATCTTAAAATTGACAACTAACAGCGTGTAGAAAAAAGTTTGCTAATGATAACAAAGTTTCATTTCTAGTAAATATGATTTGAACTAGCTACCAAAATCAAATATTGGAAGTTATAACGAGATTATGACATTTTAGATGTGCTTTAAGTCGATAATTTTGTATACAAATTATAGATATACATATATGATTATACAAACAAAAAACACATGATTATAGACTTAATCATAATTCATCAATATTCTTTTTTTTTCTTATATCCAATCATCCAATATAACTGAATAACTATATATCTAGCCCGTATAACCCAATAATTTTAACGTATTTCAAAAAGCATGACTTATAACGGGTGAAAGAGAGTCTAGCTAGGGCTTAATATATGTCAAATCTTATGCTCAAGACTTGGACCATTTAACATTTTATAGCGTGATAGTCAATTCTTAAGCTTTAGTAGAGCCAATGTGAGGTATGGCAAGCTTTCTTGACAAAAAATACTCTAAAATTTTAATTAGTGATCTTATTAGTTATCAATATGGCCTGTTAATTTAACATTTTATGTAAATTATAATTATGTTTTAATTATAATGATGATTAGTGTTAGACTTAGCGGTCAAGGAGGTGGTATATGTCGGTGCCTCTCCAACAACACCTTAATATTCTTGTGAGACCATGAGTAGCGGTATTCTCAAACTCAAATCAATCCAAACGTCGCATCAGCTGCCAAATCATTTTTTTTTCTTTTCTCTCTTACCCGAAACGCAAGTAGCACGTGTAACTCAAACAACCCAAATATTTTCTATTTCCTACTCTCTCTTATACAACAAAAAAAAGGAAAACTTACGGTTGAGCTCGGGTGTAGGAACCCGAAGGAGGGAAAAAGATGGGAACCCGAAATGATGGTAGCAGTGAACCCACTTGTACCCGAAGAACCCAAATGAGTCTGGGCTTACCCAGAGGCGGGGACAGAGGGGGGCTGAAGGGTGCTTGGCCCCCCCTAATTAGCCTAAAGTCATTGTATATTATAAGACAAGTTGAGTAACTTTTTATTAAGTTCATCCCCCAAATAAAATTAAAAACTCAATATAATATCAAAATAAACAATGAATACTGAAGCAACATTCTACCTTTAAGAGTTTGAAGGTTTTCTTATTTTATTCACTTTTCAGTAGTTGTTTTTCATGAAATTTTACTCTGCTTCCAATTCATCGATTGATATTTTATTCTCTGTTTTACAATTCTACCTTTGCTTCGTATTAATTTAAATGTAAATGTTGTTTTTTATTATATCAAAACCAAACCATCAAAGAATTTGGAAACTAGAAAAAATGGGAATAATCTATATATTTTACTATCTAGTTTATAGTATTGAATTATAAAATTTAATATAATAAAGAACATTCTATTATTGGAATCGCGAGTCAAGAGTTTGTAGTGAACAATTATTTTTGTTATTGAATTATTAAATCACAAATCATGAGTTAACATCATTGAATTAGATCGTTATTATTTTAATTTTTATGATCCGAAATATTGTTTGATTTAATATTTGTTACAAACATGTAATTAATGACAAAACGATTGATTTTAAGTATTATTTTAACACGTAATTTCTTGTCTTTAAACGCACTTCCATTGTTTATTTATCTTACAAAACAATCAAACTTTTTACGTCATTCGTATATTATGGGTATTATTAGTATACAAGCCCCCCTATTTAGAAATCCTAGCTCCGCCCCTGCATAAGTTAGTAGTGATGTGGAGAAATTTTGAAATTTAGCAGCATGTTACCGATAGTTTCTTCTATAGGAAAACAACAATCAAGTCAAAATGGTTTTTAACTATTACCATCTGGCAATAGGGCTTATCTTGAACAGATCATATTCTGAGGTAAAGAAACATAATTCAACAAATTATGCATCCGAAATAATCATTACCAACATTTCTGATTAGAAGGAAATATATATGATCGAGAGAAAGGAGAAGTGTTTGCACCTATTCGTGGCTAGTGATAGGACATGTCTGACAGACTCTGAGCTCATGTTATGTAAACTGAAGTGGCTCAATATTTGGAGCTTGGTGAATGTATCATAATTCCTGTTGGTAGGCGGAACATGATGGTTATGATGACAAAAGACTTTGTAGTGATTACTTGTATCCATCTTATTCCAAAAGAGATAATATTATGGATCAACCTTGACAATCAGGACATTCAGAAGGGATGTATATAGCAACCATGCTCTGTATGTGCAGTCGGTTAATGTGAATGATACTGCTTTGGCTATATGATGCAGATGAGCTTTAGCACTATCTGTTGTTTCAATCTCTAGAACTTTAGCACCTTCAATAGGTTGGTGTGATGGGCACTAAATAAAACGATCTGTCTGTCTGTAATATTGGGCGGATTAATCTGCTACCTAAGCTAGCTGTCAGGAGTGGAACAATATTTATTTAGAATCAATTGATGACATTTTTGTTGTTTCTTATACACCCTTGTTATTTTTCGAGTCATGTGGCAGTCAACACTTGGATATACTAGTTGTTCTTTTATTTTATTTTTTTGTAACATTGAGTTGTTTGCAAGTGAAATACCTTAATGTTCCAGTTATATATATATATATATATGTATATATATATTTATTCATTTATATAAATAGGGAGAAGTTCATTTGAGAACCATTCTTATTGTGAGAACAGTGAGAACCACATTAATGGCTTATTAATAGGGGTATTTTTGTCATTTTATATATTAACCAATCGTGAATTGCGTCTGGGTGGACCATTATTAATGAGTTATTATTTAAAAAGATTTGATTTTTCCAAAATACGCATCATTTATGAGTCATTAATGCATCATTAATGGGGGTAGGTGTGATTCCTTATTTACAACTATGCCATTAGCATTATTAGCCAAGATTGGTTCTCGTGGTTCTTGCAATAAGGATGGTTTTCAAATGAACCCTCTCCTTTATATATATGGTGTCTTATATATTTATATACAGAATTTTATTTACAAATATGTTAAAGAAAAACTATAATCATATTAACAATTATAATATTTATCTATAAAAAACAAAAAAATTGGCATGTCACATATGGCTCCCTTTTTATGTCAGACGTCTTTCAGGAAGCAGTCTCTCCACCTGCGGGTAGAGGTATGACTATTTACATCTTACCTTCCCCATACCCCATTCTAATGGGATTGGGTATTGTTGTTGTTGTTGTGTTGTTATGCTTTCTTTCTTCTTATAAATCGCTTGAGTTAAACTCATTCCAACAAGTCAAATCAAAAGCTTCATTTCATTTTATGTTCATTGTAATATGCGTGAAGTTACCAATAACATGCTGTTATTTAGTTGGGTCTGAGTGAAGATTATTTTTCCACCAAGTGCAGGGACATGATTCGGGCAATACGTGCTTGCAAAACTGCTGCAGAAGAGCGTGCTGTTGTTAGAAAAGAATGTGCTTCTATCCGTGCAGCAGTTAGTGATAATGATCAAGATTATAGACATCGTAACTTGGCAAAGCTCATGTTCATCCACATGCTAGGATATCCCACACATTTTGGCCAAATGGAATGCCTGAAGTTAATAGCAGCTCCCGGGTTCCCAGAGAAGAGAATAGGATATCTTGGACTTATGCTGCTTCTTGATGAGAGACAAGAAGTTTTGATGCTCGTTACCAATTCACTAAAGCAGTATGCCTCTATTTCTTCTTTTCCCTTTTCTTATATCGTGTTCTCCAGTAACATGGTTGACTGCTTTTTGGTGCTTAGTAGTTAGTATAGTGTAAATGCATTTTTGAAATTTCTAGTAATTGAGAATCTGTTGTTGGATCATCTGCAGAGATCTTAATCATACCAATCAATATATCGTGGGACTAGCTCTTTGTGCTTTGGGTAATATATGTTCAGCAGAAATGGCTCGTGATCTTGCACCTGAAGTTGAAAGGTTGCTGCAATTTCGAGATCCAAATATCCGGAAGAAAGTAAGTTGATGAAAGTATAGGGATTTCAGTTCATGGTCGGTCCCTAAGGAGTCATGAATTGTTTCTGTGATTATAATCTTGTTCCTAGATTCATACATTTAATTTTCTATTCCTACTGTTCGATAAGTATTAATGTGGTTTATTTGAGGTTACGATGTAGATGGCACTGATTAATGGCTCTTATCATAACTTTTCCTGCTTTTCAGCAATCAATGTAATTTTTCCGGCAATTATGAGTGATATGATATCTGATGTTTATTATGAAAAGTAAAGCCATCGAATCTTGGTAGTGTAGACGGCCGGAGGATTTCTACAAATACAACTGATATACATTTCATGATATCTTGAGAATATATCATACAATTCTCACATATTACTATTCATAGCTTGTACTAAATTAAGTTGTTACATTGTACAGGCAGCATTATGCTCAATAAGGATTGTAAAGAAAGTCCCTGACCTTGCAGAAAATTTTGTGAACCCTGTTGTTTCCTTACTTAAAGAAAAGCACCATGGAGTTCTTTTAACTGCAATTCAGCTCTGTACAGATCTCTGTAATCTTAATGAAGAGGCTCTTGAATATTTTAGGAAGGTAAATTGATATACAATTGTGGTAAGAATCGTTGACTTATGATTCTGTGATGGCAATTTAGTTACTTTAGTTTTATTAAAACCTGGTAGTCCTTACTTTGTTTGGGGTTATGTGATGAGACATTATTCCTTCTTTTCTTTTGTTTCAATTGGTCCAGAAATGCACAGAGGGGCTGGTGAAAGTTCTGAAGGATGTTGTGAACAGCCCATATGCTCCTGAATACGATATTTCAGGGATTGCAGATCCTTTTCTCCATATAAGACTGCTTCGTCTTTTGCGTGTATTGGGCCATGGAGATGCTGATGCTAGTGATTCTATGAATGATATTCTTGCTCAGGTCAGTTTCTAACTTTCTATCTTTTATTTTAAAGTTGATCTTGATATCTAATTCAAATCTTATACTATGATTTACCATTTTACCCTCTTTAAGTTTGTTCCAGTTGTTCTTTTTCTTATATATGCTTGTATTCTTAGTACAGACATTTCGTATCTAACCTTATCTATGTAGGTGGCAACAAAAACCGAGTCGAACAAGAATGCAGGGAATGCAATACTATATGAATGTGTAGAAACCATTATGGGTATTGAAGATAATAGTGGCTTGCGTGTTCTTGCAATCAATATTTTGGGGAGGTTCTTGTCTAACCGTGACAACAATATCAGGTGAGTATTCCCTCTTTTGTGGTCTAAAATCTATGGAGTTAAATATTCATGTTGAATTCCTATTTAATGATTATGAAGATCTTATTGTGGTACCAAGAGTTAAAAATGTAATCCTTTATAGGATGATTTTGTCAGTCGGTTCGTGCACAGGTTTCAATTTTGTTTACGTTGAATAATATATGCAGACATGAAGATTTATGAACTCTTTGATTATCCAAGTTGTTAGGTGAGTGTTTGCCTTGTGTGCTATACCTTATAGAATTTAACAGCCATTTGATTTTCGAAACAAACTTCATATTTTTCTGATTACTTGCAAATGTTCATTGACAATGTCCTTCATTGCCAATCCTTTCCTGTTGGGGTCCAGAAATAGTTACCTTATTTATAAAAGGTATATGATCTTCTAAACTACAATAGCCATGTCCAGGATTATGTGGGTGATAGCTTTTTGCATAAGATTATAGAAAATACGTGAAATATTAGTTGTGATATGGTTCCTTCTTTCTTTAGAATTTTCAAGATTTGTTTCTAGGGTAATTGTTAAATAATGACTTGAAAATGGCAAATTGCATGGAAACCAAAACAAAATGTTGCATGGCGTGGAGTATAGCTCCACGGCGTGGGGCTTCGAGTTCTGCTCGGCGTGCGCAAATTGTCCACGTCGTAGGGATGTTTGGTCAACAATATGAGGTTTTCTCCTTTTGTTCTATGCGGTGATGCTATATTCCCAATATGGAATTAATTAGAATTATGGTTACTATAATTCCTTAAATAAGATTAGGGCAACATTTTGGTGTTTTGATTGTAATTATAAATAGAGGGCCTAGGTTTCAGTCATTGTATCCTAAACTTGTGACTCTCTCTGATATCAGTAATATAGTCTCTCCGGTTCCTGGCCGTGGACGTAGGTTGACACACCGTTAACCGAACCACGTTAAACCTCTGTGTTCTTACCGCTTTACTTTTCCTGTTTACGCATAACAGTAATCAATGCCATGACCATGATCATTTAGATGAGTCTTACTGCTGGATTTCTGGACTTTCTAGTCTTGTAAACTGTTTATCTCTAACGGCAGATATGTTGCATTGAACATGCTGATGAAAGCAATTTCAGTAGATGATCAAGCAGTGCAGAGACATCGTGCTACAATCTTAGAATGTGTAAAGGTAATTTTCTCACTTATATAAGCAGATGCATTTATGTTTTATTGAAAGCTACACAATTAGGAGAGCCTTCTGTTATTTCTCTTAGTTCAAGAGAATACTAGGGACAACTGTTTAATTGTTTATACTATATAATTGCCTGTTGTGTCTTGTCATGATTGTACTTTCCTGCTCATCTTTTCCATTTTCTCAAGGCATAACAAAAATATATACTTAGCAGAATAGCACCCACATGTGTGTATAGACATATATACATACATGCATGCACAATGCGAATTGAGATGCAATGCTGCAGAAAATCCCAATAACAATGACAAGATTCTAGTAATCAACCAAAACTAGAAACAACTTCCAACCAAAAACCAAACAGATAATCAATTGTGTCCATCTACTAAAGTGCTATCTTCCATCATTTTTTTTCCTTCCATCATAAAATGCATTCCAGCTAACACCTACTGCTTCTCACCTCAATAACTAGAATTTTCAAAAAAAAGTTTAAGCCTTTTTTAGTCTGGTGCTAGCAAGAGTATTAATTGTAAGAAAACAGTGAAATTTTACACCGAAAAATAGATAGAAAGTTCATAAAGACAATGCTTAATAAATATGCAATTGCAGTTAAAACGTGTAGAATCCAAACCCAAGGCCATCACTTGTGACCTCGCAACCCTATTCTTGCATCAAAAATCATAACCGACTTGATGAAGGAGCACCTAAACAGTCCATGATTGCCAAGGTATCATATAATTAATCCACTAATATCGCATCTACTTGAGGCCAAGTAAATGTTTCATGTGTGCTAAGTCAAGCACGAACACTAGTGTACCATAACTGGCCAAACCACTCTTTGCCTAGCACACTTAATGCATCACCATGACCCATCAATGTCATAACTCGTAGGGCATACACCATATTAATGGAGCTACTTACTCCACTTTAAGTCTTGTATGCGTGTCATCACGCCTAATCCGCAAATCCCATCATGATTTATAAGCTATCAAACATTAAATAGACCAAACAAACTTGCTACTACCATACAAAACCAATGTTAGTGTAAACAATTGTATATAAACAATGAAATATGATATAAACCAGACTTGTTGGGGTCAAGTTTACCAGAGGAGGGCTAAGTCGCTTCAAGTGAAGAATTGAGGGACCGGCTTCGACAACAAGCTATTTTGGTTTAATTATGCAGCTCATTATTCAGTTTCCTAATTTCAGTATTTAGCATTATTCAGTTTCCTCATTTCATTATTTAGTTTCCTAATTGTGGAGGGCTAGGGTGCGGCTATATCTAGGGGCCGGCCACCCCATTGTAGTCATTGAGAATTTTGATTTGTTCTTCTTGTTTTTCCATTGGAGACTTCCTGGATCTCGAATCCCAGGTTTATCAATAAGCATCCGATTAATGGTGAGTTTTACCGTTAATCCTTCCCTACCAATTTGATTTGTATCAAAATACAACTTAAGCAACTAAAATGATCATTTTTTATGTGTACCCAGTTTTCCAAAATCACTTGAACTCACCTCAGCTAGATTAGTTAATGTTAGTATAGCAGTGACCACTTTATATAATTGTCCCACAACCTAGATAATCAATTAGGAATAACTACATCAAAAGTAACATCCTAAATGCTGAATTAAAGATTCACGTCTTAGGTGTCTAAAAGCCACTTATTCTGGCCCTGCATGGTATCTATAGGTCCTACATTTCCTGAGAAAAGTCACCAAGAAAACCTCGATATCAAACACCACCAACCTGGACTTGTCAAATGGTTATTGGCGATCCAAACTACATAAACATTTAAAACCAATAATTTAATAATTTATATTAATTGTTTAAATTCCATTGAAGTATAAGCTTTGAAAATAACGGATGTTACATTTTACTAATTATGTTGTAATCTTTTGCACTTTATGAATGTTCTTTTTAGGGGACCGGGGTATGGAAGTTTCACAATTTTTGTATCTACTATATCACATGCAATGTTCTGAAAATAACGGATGTCCTTTATTATTACTATTGTTGTTAATATTATTATTATTAATATAATTATTACAATTACGATTCAGGATTCAGATGCTTCAATTCGTAAAAGAGCTCTTGAACTTGTGTACCTTCTGGTGAATGAGAGCAATGTAAAACCTTTGACCAAGGAGTTAATTGATTATCTCCAAGTAAGTGACCAGGACTTCAAGGGAGATCTTACTGCAAAGATTTGCTCCATTGTGGAAAAGTAAGTTCAAGGTTTCAATTTTTGTAAAATTATCATCTTGTTTGGAATGATATAGTTATGTTCCTTTTTTATTTGCAACTGCTTAATCATCTGTCTGTATGGGATACCAAATACCGTACACACTTCACCTTGAAAACAATGGCATTTCATTCATTTTATATGGAGTCTTCCATGAGCAGAGAGAATTGTGTCTATGCATTACATGCAATGCAATTGGTATTCGGATCCAATGTTCGTTTAGAACCACTTTTTACTTTTCTATTGAATAGTCTCTACTTCAGTGAGATGAACCATGTAATATGGTGTATAGAATAGCACATATCAATGATTTCTACTTATCATGCATACACTAATCTTTCTTTTGGAGTTGTAGGCTTTCCCCAGACAAGATATGGTACATTGACCAGATGCTCAAGGTTCTCTCTGAGGTATGCATTATGGTAGTAGGTTCATATAAACCATGACTCTCACATTCCATGCATTGCTTGTAAAGCCCCATAGCCTAAAGTAATACACTGTCCACCCTTATAACCTCCAAATTAACTAAAAAACCATGGTGAAAGTTATATGTAGCCAATTACTAAAGGGGACTCCTTTTTATATTTTATAAGTTATAACACATGAAGGGTAGGGTAGGGTGATTGTCGCATGGCATGTTTTAGATTAGAACTAGTTTCACATGCGCCTGATGGATATGGACTACTAATCTAGTGTTGTATTGTTAGTAGGCTGGAAATCACGTGAAGGATGAAGTATGGCATGCTCTTATTGTTATGAACCCTAAAGTGTCGGCGGTTTGGTACCTAAGGGTGGCAGCAAGGTCAGCGGCCTCGGCGGCAACAGGGCTCCATTCGTGTTACGGGATATGTGGATGAGAAAAGGTGAAGGTGGCGGTATGCGGCGGCGGCCGTATGCAGCAACGGCGGCGGTGGTTGGATGAATAAATTAGGCTTTCAAACCTTTTGTTTGTTGCCAGATGGAGGCGGCGGCTTGTGTGAGAGAGGGATAGTGGCGGTCGTTGGTGTAGATGACGGTGGCCGACAGCCGGAGAGAGAAGAGAGAGAGATGCTAATCTTCGGTCTTTATTATTATTATTATTATTTTTGAAATAGGGGTTGGATCGATGATAAAAGTTAGGAGAAGAGAGAGGAGAGATTGGAGAGAGGAGATGATAATATCCTTTTTACCATTTGTTTATTAAAAAAAACATTTAATTTGTTTCTAATTACTAAAATGCCACAAGATATTGTAACCATTGATTAAATGATCAGATGGCCCAGATCGCTTCTCGTATTTTTTGCAAATAACACCCTTTTTGCATGAACCTATCTTTTTTTTTCTCTCTCTCTATATATATATATATAGAGAGAGAGAGAGGAGGGTTTAGACGAGAACTACGAGAACCAATCTTGGTTATTCAAGTGTTAAGTGGAATTCATGGATGAAGATCGTGGGGGGATTGAGTGTGGCAAGATGCATGTAAGGAATTAATGGGTGGACAATCTAATTGAAGGAGGGGGA
>JAUEJL010088424.1:0-14500 GCA_032274825.1 Drosophyllum lusitanicum
GTTCCCTGAGTTCGATATCCGGTTTTACAATAGCCTATACTACATACGTGGGTTCACTGCCCGTGTGTGTCGTGTTTATAGGGTAATTCCATCTTTAAAACAGCGTGGTAATAAGCTTTTAATCGTTAAAAATATAGTATCCCAACAGCGACACCACTTATTATTGTAATTGAATACCTATTTTCAAATTAAAAGAGAAAAACGAAAAAACTAGGGATATGTCCTTTCATTGCAACTATACATTTAAACTTGTTGAGTCTCTTTCCCACTCAGATAACAACATCTATTTTTATATCTTCACAATACCGTCGCACAATTGAACCACCGATTAATTGCCATCGTATTATAACGTCCCAATTTTTTTTAAATAAATCACCAGAATATATACACACACACACCCACACCCACATATTAATCAACCATTAGCAAAATCTTTAATTACAAACATCAAACGGAAGTACTGAAATATTTAATTTAACGGAAGTAGTTTAAGACATCATTGTCTAAAATAAGTAATTTGTAAAAAAAATATCCAAGTATGCTACCTTCACTGCTGTCACGCCGGAGCATTGCCCTTATCAATACCCGACGAACCTGAAATCATAATTAACAACGGGTAAGCACAAATCTTAATGAGTTACACTGTACTTACACTTCACCAAAGAGGTTACACACACTAGGGCAAAACATATAACAACTAGGCCTCGTCCATTGTTGCATCTCGGGTCCCAGCCGAGATGATGCCTATCTCGGGCCTTGCCCGCTATGACTCATCACAGGTCCCACCTTTAGATGATATCATCTGCCCCGACCAACCACATAGGCTCGGTCGATTAACTTTCACACAAATAAACAAATAACACATTATAACTTATCATGTAAAACTACACATAAGTCATACTTTAATAACATGCATACCATATCATACATCTCGGTACGAGGAGTAAGTTAAGGTAACTCACCTGAGGTCCTTTACTCATCATATTCACATTCTCTTCAACCTTAAATGAAAGCTTGAAAGTATATAATCAAACATTTAAATTGATACTATTATTAGACAAGGAACTTTAATAGAATACGCTTTACATTTGCTACAAAATGTCTCACTTAAGGCCTTCAAATACCAATCACTTCTACCAAAACTTTATCTCTTACTTATATCACTAAAACATACTAGAAATGCAAGTACTATCCTAAGAAATCTACCCAGAAAGATGAAACCAAGCTTAAAGCTCTTTAATCACTAAACAAGTCAAAATTCACAACTTTGACTCTAACGAATCGAGCCCAAAACGACGTTTTTAAATAAAACTTTCTAAATACAGCTTATTCCCCTTAACATGAGGAGTTCAACTAAAAATTTTGAGGTCATAACTCGAAGACGACAAAAGTAAAACTTACAAATATTTCGGCATTTCACCTTTTTAACCCGAATATGATTTGTATCACTTGCACTCTTATACTTTTAGCTTAAGAAACATTTTTAAGGTCATTGGATAGCGCAAAAGCCAATCACTTATTTAATTCATGTATTTATTTACTTAACGAGCCATATGACCCGTCTCAAGAAAGCTCGCATAAATAAACAATCTACTCACCTTTTGCATTTATAAACATTTTGATAAGGAATTGATAGTTAGTTCTAGAAGGGGTATAATTGTAATATGATTAGTAGTTAGTTAGAGGGTAGGTCTATAAATAAGGGAGGTGATTCACTTTGTGAGATAGGCAGAAATTATGTTTAGGTTGTATTTTGGCTCGTAAGCCTTTGGCTATCGAGAGAGGGAGTGTCCCTGGACCAATCTTCCATCTGTGGTTGATTGGGGTTTGATTTTGTATTCAATTCCAGTTCATATTCCTAGTTCTATCCTTGTTAATTTCAGTTTTCTTCAATATATTGCTATTATCAGTTCACGTTTCGTATCACATTTCCAACAATATCACCTTACAATAATTTCTATAACCATGCTCAAAATCAATTAGAATAGCTACTAATTCCAAATGTTTATTTAATTTATAAAACTTCAAGTTCTAGCAATTCAAGGATACAAGTCCAATTTGCAATCTATGTGCTACTACAATTTATGATTCCATCATAGACTATGATTTGCAATTCAACTTAATCAACCAATTTGTGATTCAGTGACGATAACTATTTTGCAATTTCACTTTTTAAAAGTATTTTGTGATTCAAAAGCAACAATCCATTTGTGGTTCAATCTCAATAAGTAGTTTATGATTCAAAGTACTACCCCTTTTATGGTTCAACCTCAATCAACTAATTTGTGATTGCTACAATACACCATTTTGTGATTCTACCACAAGTACTAATTGGTGATTCTATTTCATAAATCGATTTGTGATACACCATTAAGAATAGGTTTGTGTTCCAAATACAATAGTCAATATGTGATTACATGACCAACTAAAAATCTGCCAAACACACACACAGAGTGTTTCTCGGCTGGAGTTTCAATCCCAAACCATATCATTCTTAACCGAAAAGCAAATCTCAATTGTAAATGGTTTCTATCCTTATCTAAAAGCATCCTACCAATTTTATTTGATTTTGAGCAAGATATGGTGGACCTAAGGTCCTGTTTTCTTCTCGGCTAGGTCGAAGCACACACACAGGAGACAGTTAATCAACAGCCCATGATTTCTACACTAAACCATGTTAAAATCTATTTAATAATGTCATAAACACTGAATGAATGTAATATGATCCATTGACTTCGATTATACACTACAATTTATGGGTTTCGACCCACTGTGTTTTCTCAACCAACGCACACACCACGAATAGGGACAACTCCACCAATTTATAAATATATTCGACACCCATTTTAGTAATATCGAGTATAAATTATGTACCGGATGTTGATAAGAGTGAATCCTCAAAGCTTGTGATCGATTTAAGCTCCCTTCTCTCTCTCTCTCGGTTGTCTGTCGCGAAAACGCCAAGGGAAGAAGGAAATGGCTACAGGTTATGTGCTTGGGGCTATGCCCTAATTGGGTTCTAGTTTCCTTCCCCCAAGCCCAAGCCCAAGATTACATCCTAAGTCCATTATAAGTCTCCTTAATCCTCTTAATTTTTAGAAGACATCTCAAGGTAAGCCCAACAACAAAGATCCCTTTCATTAAGTATTAAATACAATAATAGCATTACACTTTAATTTTTTTTAACCGAAAAAGGTTATTACACGTATATACCGTTGTCACTACGCGTCTTGATCAATTAGTGTTCAGTTTTTACAAATCATGATGTTGCCACTACCACACTCATCACCAACGTCCCTACACCGTCAATGTTCACCACCGTCACTACACCATCACCACTGCCGATTTCTTTATCTCCATGCTTCCTCTGATGAACTTTTGACAATAAACCTCCCGCCACCTCTGTTCTAAATTCCCAAATGCCTACTCTCACTCCTCCTCTCTAGTTTTTGAATCAAGATAATGAACCCCTTCGAATCAAGATTCAAGAAAATTCTAAGTCTAGATACAAAACATATAAAAAAAATTAAAACCTTAGATGCACTTAGAATTGTGGCGAAGTAAAATGGGTCCAAGAAATAACAAGACGATACATAAATTTAGAATCCACATTTCTTGAAAAGAAACCCAATCTTTATCTATAAGTTGGGGTGTACCAGATGAGACCCAATAAATACAAACCCATTGATAGAATCTAAGAAATGAAAGAATAATTAACTGCAATAAACATTTAGTCATTTACAACATGAAATAAAGATTTGATTTTTTTGAATTTAGTTTTTCCTACTTATCTCTAGATTGAGAGAAACAAATTAAATAAATATTGAAGAATAAAAAATTGATATTTAATGACAAATAATTTTTTTCCTAACTTTTAGACAATGTTTACGTATGCTATAAGTATATGTTAACATTAAATATATATATCTTATAGTTTATATAAAATGTTAACCAAAGTACCAAATAAATAAACAGAGGTTATTTATTTATTTATGAATAATATAATATTTGATTTGATCATGTAAGTAAGATTGAAGTCGCATTTGCAATTTGTTTAAAGTTGAAGGGGCAAGAATTTCGATTTCTAAACCCCTAAACTTCCACTCCACTCAAAGACAAGCAACCACACAGATTCACTCTTCTTGGGTCTTCTCTCGCTCGTCACATTTCCAACTGTTTCTTCCCTTCCGGTGATAAATAAAACCCTCCGATCATCTCTCCGGTCAACTGTCTGTTTTTGTTTCTGAATCCGAATCACCAAAATGGCAGAAGGGTCAAAAGAATCAACGTCAAGTACTGTTGTTAGTCAACATGATATTATCGTTCAAGATACCGAAGATAGCGTCAAATCTCCACCAAATTCTCCCAATTCATCCACTCGGAAGGTTTAATCTCTTTATTAATCGTTCTTTTTCTCTCTATAATTAGTTATTCTTTGTTTGATTCGAATTTTTCTGAATCGGTTGTTGGTTTGGGAGTTCCGAGATCCGAATTTGTCGTTGGATTGAGTGAACTGGTTCATAGGGCAATTTTGAGTTTCCTCAAGTTTTAATAACTAATAGTATCTTATGCATATATCTTTAGATAGAAATCAATCAATTTCTATCGATGTTATCATTCTAGATATTATTGAATTTGCAACAAGAACGCTACTAGTTGACCCTTAAGTATTCATCTTTGACATTTTATTTTGGGAAAATGATCTGCGCTAGCAGCAGCACTCATGGTAGGTGCGGTCAACTCACAAACACTTCAACTTTTTCTTAAATGGTTGAACGACGAAATCAGTATTTTGGAATGTGCAAAGTAAACCTAGTAGATGACAAATTAGTAGTAATCAACCATTGAGAAGTTATCTTAACATTTTGCGATTCTTTCTTCTTTTATAAATCCAAAAAGTCAACTAGAAATGTCTTATTTTTGGCAAATTATAACGATAATGTCAACCAAAAAAATAAAATAAAGAAAAGATAACAAAAACAATTGTGTAAACTGTTCTTGTGATAATTGCAAGCTTGAAATTTGTGTGGATTCAAACCATTCATTTCCTTCAGTGTTGTTCTATAATGTTCAATTGTTCATTGTAGTTTTTTTTCTTTATTGAATTATGGCATTATGCAATGTGTAAAGTGTTTGGAGTTGTAAATTGCTTATAACAATGGTAATAATGTAATATGAAGGCTGAAAATGACAAATTCAGGATGGCATCAAGAATCATTAATGTACTTGAATCATTATACATTTGTAGTATGAAGTGCTATTGTATGTTTATGATATGCTATTGACATTATAGTTGGGCAGGCTTGTTATGCAGTTCTTCAAAGTTGGGTTTCAAAGAAATTCATGACCGGATGGTATCCCTAGTTTCATTTATTATACTAAATACTATTGTTATAAGTTTCGTTCTTACTATTATTTGTTGCTCACTTATGTTTTAATTTTAAATATTTCAGTGTTGTCCTCTTTCCTGTGGCTGTTACATTCTTTGTGACATGGTGGATTGTACAGTTTTTTGATGGTTTCTTCAGTCCTATCTATGAAAGACTTGGTGTTGAAATCTTTGGTAAGGCACCTTCTAATCTATAGTTACCCTTTTCCTCCTCTTTTAGCCTAAATTTAAAAAACTTTGATGCTCATTTCACAAAACATCTCTCCTCTTTTTACAAAGATTGTCTTTTTTTTGGCCATTTTATCTATTAATTCCTCAAAAGAATGAGAATTTGCTAAACACTCGATATATCTGATTAATCATACAGGTCTTGGGTTCCTTACTTCATTGATCTTTATTTTCTTTGTCGGCATCTTTGCTTCATCATGGATGGGTGCTACAGTGTTTTGGGTTGGAGAGTGGTTTATAAAAAGGATGCCTTTTGTAAAACACATATACTCTGCATCGAAACAAATTAGTGCTGCTATTTCTCCAGGTAATACGGGTCGCATTCTTTTTAATTTTTCGTAATGATTGATAGATGTGATATGTATAATTAAGGTTGGTAATATTCTGTTCTAATTGTTATGAACATAATATTATCAGTTTGGAGGTGAAATGTGATATTAATGCTTTGTTTTGTCTTATTGATTAAACTTTTTGAAGTTGCTTGAACTGGATTTATACAATAAATGGCTAAGATTTACGAACCTCAATATGTCATTGAGTTGTTTACTTATTAATCATTAATTCGCAATAGAACACCAAGTATTTTGATCACGAACATAGGAATGTCAGCTAGAGGATTTAGCCATTTACTTATGAGTGGCTCAATTAAGGTTACGTTTTATCGTAAATGGCTCAAGCAGGTCAAATAAGTAAAAAATAGCTTAAAAAGAAGTGGGTTGAAAGTAAAGAATTATTAATTTTTATTATAAAGCATAAAACCTCCTAGTTAATTTTATTCAAAATTGTGTTGTTTCTAAATCATATTAAGCTTCATTTATAATTGTTTTGGGTCAACACGACATGTTTTGATGTGTACCAAGTTACCTGTTTTGACTAGGGGTGTTCAATAATTGGATGTGATTCGTAAAGGCCGAAATTCGAACATAAACAGATAATCCTATTTGAATTGGTTTATCTGGTTTTTGAATCGGTTTTGGACTCGTCTCCGAAATTTATATTTGTTCTCAAGTACAATGTTGTATTGGTAAAATATTCATTACCCAACTTAAAATTCACATATGTGTGTTATTCTTAGATATATGTGGCTGGTAACTTTAAAACTCTATCCTTGAGACTTACGCCTCTCCTTCCTCTCAAACATCAAAATTTGCAGATCCAATTATTCTATTTGGTTCTCTCATATGAGATGCTGAGTAACTCTATAACTATCCAAACATCGAAAACCTCAAAATTCGAAAACCCTAGAAATCTGCACGCTATTTTTAGTCTCTTTGATTCCCTTATCTGATCAATAAAATAGAAATTTGCTATTTCAAGAATCATGAAAAACTCCATAAATCTTTTCCCAATTCACTATTTTAAGTTCAAACTCTGATCAGAAATTCACAATATTAGATTCATTATAAAGCTTTCCGATTAAATTGGTTTAAACTTTGAAAAGTGGAACAAATCTACCCAATTAGCTAAATTGATTTTAAAATTGTAACTGAATTCGAGTCAGTTTTACAAGTAACAATTGAATTCGCTTCAGTTTCTGAATCGGGGTAGAAAACCTTTAAACCTGAACAATCCGATAACAACTAGAAAAGTCTGAAAGCTGATTCGATGAACAACCCTAGTTTTGGCCCGTTACCCAAGTGGTCTATCTTGCCACTTTTCATATTTACAAGCTTACATTTATGTTGCTTTAAAAAGTTGCTTTTATTGTTTTCTCAGAGCTCTTAATATATCTTTGTTAACTATCAATTTTATCATTACGGACTTTATATATTCTATTGCTACTTGATTGAATTTTCAATCAAATACAATTGTTATTTACAACTAAAAATGAAAACTTGATCTTTTTGTGACAGATCAGAACACCACTGCGTTTAAGGAGGTTGCCATCATCCGCCATCCTCGTCTGGGAGAATATGCTTTTGGTTTCATTACCTCATCAGTTGTTCTTCAGGTAAAATGTAAAAATAAACAAAAATTAAATTTTTTTTTTTCTAAATTCTTCAACTTAGTGTTTCAGTTTTAAGACTGATACAAACATTTTAATTTAGTAATACAAAATGTAGTTGGCTAGTTTTTTGCTTGAAGCAAAAAGATATATGTCATGAATAGAATTACTTGTTTGACTGTGAAAAGTCTTCTATATTGATACGTTATGTGTTGCTTAAGTTTTTGTTTTTTGACATTTTTGTATGTGGTGTAAGATGAAAAAAGATGTGATTGTGGGTCTCATTTTCTTCTAAAGTAACGAGGAATGCTATGTTTCCAATCCCAACAGAGTTGACCCTTGACTTTTTCGTATCAAATGAGTTGACTTTTACTTGAAGATCAACAAATGTTATGTTATTTGGCAAAGGAATAAGTACCATACCATGTTAAACAATATACAAAGTGCTAGATTAAAAACATTACAGTAATAAAATCTCAAAATTGTTTTTGAAAAAAAAAAACAAACTTTGAAAGTTGACTCTAATAAATATTGCACTTGCAGAGGGAAAATGGAGATGAAGAGTTATGTAGTGTTTATGTCCCTACAAACCATCTCTACATTGGTGACGTTTTTCTGGTCAACTCTGAAGAGATCATAAGACCAAATTTGTCTATACGAGAAGGAATTGGTATGCTCACATTCCTCGCATATGTTTCTCTCCTAGTTTCCTTAAACTATCTTTCTTTGCTTAGGAAGGCATTGGGTTGTTTTCTTTTTAACAAAACTCAAATGGGTAAATCCTGCAAAGTCAAAGTTTCACTAAAATTTGTAACTTTCATTCGAGTTCTTTGCATGTGAAAGTCCTTTTTTTTAAATGTCACGGTCTCATATATATACACAAAAATGTGCATCAAACTTGCAAGGGAATTCATTTAAAATGTAAAATTATGAATCAGAGTTGCAAATTTAGTGAATTTATGATATCTCATACCTTCTCGTGATAGGAAGGCTTCTAAGAGGATATTAATGTGACTTGATCCTTGGGTAAGAAAGAACAAAAAACAACTTGATGAAGCCAGTTTATGTTCTGATTATACTAAAAACGTGCCCGTTTCAACATAAACTTGTTTCGACTTGACTTGTTACCCAACCTGCATGACTTGCCCACCTTGCTATTTCTAAATTCTAGTATTTTAATTAGTAAAATGACATTGTTTGCCGTCACTATATAATTTTGATCATGCAGACCCTTTTTTTATTTACTCACTTCTCTATTCGTTATTTCAGAGATTATTGTTTCGGTGGGTATGTCAATGCCGCAGTCGATATCTCCTATAGAAAGGGTCCCACGCGCAATCGATAGAGTTCCGCTAAATAGAATGTAGTGATTTGAGTGAATTTATATCCATCTCATCTCCATCTTTTTTGTTTTGGTTATGAATCAAATGAAAGGTTTGTATTCTTGTATTCGTACATGTGTTTAGTCGCAACATATTTAGTAGTGGCCACTTACACATTGTTTTACTTTTGCTTTGTAAAAAGTCGAAATCCAAAATCTATGTTATCTGATTATATTACATGTCAAAAATCCAAATCTTGTCTAGTTTTTGTATTCTTATTTTCGGCAAGATCTATTTCGATAGCTGTATATAGTTTCTAGTTATTAACATGTAGACAGACATCATTTTTGAACGAACAAGAATAAGGGGTGTGCAAATTTCAGGATGAAATCTTGATATCAACCAACTGTACAATCTTGTATGGGTACTAAGTTACTCTGTACGAAACTACAAACTATAGTAAATATTCGGCTTTGGTAAACCAGTTTTCTTCTTTTTATGTGGGTTATTAACGACTTCGTTCTGGCAAATAAATAAAAATAAAATCAGACTACAACACTAGTTTAAACTGGTACTGGTTTAAAACCATTACTTTGTATTGGCACCAAACTAGCACTATACAGAATGGTATCTGGAACTAGTATTCACAAACTTTCATTACTGTTTGATGCACAAAAGCTCAGAAAGCAAGATGAAGTGAACTAGGAGCTATAACAAATTATGAAGAATCATAAACACGAATTTTCTTGTTAGGTTTTGTTTTTACTCTTTTACGAAGATGAAAAACTATCGCTTTTGTCGCCTTTGAGCAGTTGGCGGCAGTTTCTCAGAAGGACCGGTCGGAAGTTTCTGTCCGGTTTCTCTTTCAATTTTGGCTTTTAATTCTCTAAGAATTTTTATCTGACTCAGCTTCTCCGGTGATAATCTATCCCAGTAAATACCTACCACCGTTCAACACAAAACAGAAAAAAATGTAAAATGACATGAATACCAATCAAATGCGCCAATTGTTTGAGTTTTGAATTTAGAGAAACTAACCTTGAGGTTTCGGGATGGTTGTGTTGGTAAATATAACTTGCGTCGGAGTGCATATGATATCAACAGGGACATCATGAACTAGAAGCTTCTCAAAAGGAATATCATCTACAAGTTGTTCATCGTGCACTGTGGAACAGTTTGAGGTTGTTATAATCGAATAATCAGTTATTTAAGATTTAAGAGGTTGATGAATTCCAATTATTTAAGAAATTAAAACATAAGAAATTGGTTCGTCGAGTCAGTAAACGAGTAACTTTATTTTACCCTTTGGCATGAAACTGACTATCCGTAATGACTTGATTTATGTATTTCGAGCTTAACCTAAAGAATTTTTACCAGATGTAATGACTGGAGTCGAGTCATCAATTGCGCCCATATAGCGCAGCATTCCATATTCAAGTTCTGCAAATCCCTGCATTATTTGTAGACCAATAGGCAATAAATACTCAATCCATCAAATTTAGCTAATTGTCAAGTATTCAAATCAGATTATTTGAAATTTCAATTGCTGATATCCATTTGTTAGTAGAGTTCTACTTCAACTTTCGATGCCAAAAATACCACTTTGATTGAAATCAGAACTGATAATCCCTATTTATATACCATTGACTACATCTTTAGCCATAATATGTCAAAGTACATATTGGCTCCTAAATTTCGGCAATGTTTTCCATTTTCGATGCAATTCTTAGCGTGTAAGTGACTTATGCATGAAATTGTGCATTAGGTTCACGGATAAAACTACTTACCTATGCTAAGGTACTTCATTTTCCATAATCGTCATAAAATTTCACTTTGCATACGGATTAAGGAAAGTTTCAAACTACTCAACAAGTTTCTAAAGTTGCCTTTAAATAAAGGTAAAATAGTGAAAGCTTGTAGATACAAACCAATGCTATTAATTTATTTGCAATGATAATAATGGGTGATAGATAGAAATAAAAGCTACCCAAGATAGGAAAATCTGCAAATCTTGTGGGAAGTGTTGAAGTTTTCATGGGACGGAGTATATAACTAAGGGTGAGACCTATTTGGAACTGTTTCTACTATACCTAAATCTTTAACTTAACCCAATTGACCAGTTGGACAGGACATAAACTGAAACCCATTAATGGGCCAAGACATGCAGTATATAACTAAGGGAATACGACACCTACCAATAACCAAGTTTCAATAGTGTCCCACTGAAGTCACTTATACTTTCTTTCAACCATAGAAACCACTCAAGTTTCAATATTATTCCATTGTTGTGAACTTTTCACAATTGATGAAACCTGAGTGACGTCAACGGCTCAATGGAACAGTTCTGAAACTTGGTTATCATAACTTTGAAAAATAACTTCCACTAAACAGTAACCAAGTTTCATAACAATTCTATTTAATGTCACTCAGTTTTAACCATTTATGAAAACATTCACAGTGATGCAACAATGTTGAAACTTAAGTGGTTTTTGCAGTTGAAAAAAAAGGTTTTGCGGCTTTACTAGAACAATATTGAAATTTGGTTACTATTTCATGATTATTATCAACTAAAGGAATCGCATTTATGATAGAACACAAGGAGTTGGTTAATTTACCTCACCCTTGCCAAGCCGAGCTCCAGTTTTTGGATCAACAGCAACCGAACCAATGACAATAAGATCCACCTTAATCTTTTCATCTAATCCAATGGGTCGTCCATATTTGGCAACCCCGACAGAAGTGCATGCCTCATTCATAGTAGTAGGAGTTAACATGTTTGATTCAAATATTGAGAAAAATCCGGTTCTTAAGCGAGGTTGTGGAGTAAGTAGCTTCTTTCCACCTTCACAAAAATGAGTATTCTTAAAAAAAATGCTGAATATTCATAAATAAAAAGATATAGAAGAGGCAAAAACAATTATTTATAAGTGAAGATTTGTTTACATATGATGTGTAAATAATATTCAAGGATCTTATTTATGACCTAAATACAATGGCAAATCCAGGGCCTTTGACCGTGGTATTCACTACCATAACATTGTTTTTCCCTATACATACAGGAATGACATTTCTTTTTAGGGCAAAGTGCGTGAAAATACTAAAAACTTTTCCAATATTATCATTATATGCAACCAACTTCATTTTGTACCTAAAAATACGAACGAATTTCATTTTTGAGTCATTGTATGCAATGGTTAACCTTCTCACCAGGTAACCAGTTTTTTCTTATATTTTTTAATTTTTTTAATTACTATTATTCACATTTTCTTGAATATTCATAATGTGTTCTTGAAATTCTTGAATGTTCATAATCTTTTACCTTTATCTTCATAATGATAAAGAACGTATGAAACCGTAAATCAAATAACCTTGAACGAAATCTTTGTCAACCCATATCTACCAAATCAAACCAAATAGAATAATCAAGAACACATGAATACTCAAACCTACCAATGAATTCATGAATCCAAGCAAAAAAACCCAATCTAAAAATCGTTTCATGAACCAAGAATATATGAACACTCAAACCAACCAATAGATTCATGAACCCAAGCGGATTGTTGCAAGAATCACGTTAATAAATCTGAACAAACACTAATCGATACAAAGGATTTGAACAAACACTAATCGCGAACCTAATCGATTTAAACAAGAATCGATCAGAACCTATTCCGATTTGTCACCTGCTTCTAAAGTTACGCCGCCGCCTCCTAAAGGCGATCTCCGGCTACCGGCAACGTTGAGGTTGGTGGTAAGTATCAATCATCTCGTCTTGACAAGGGTAACCAAGATCTAAAGTTAGTTTTGACATTGGGGAAGAGTATAACATCCGATTTGCAAAACGTATTCTAGGGTTTTCTGTGGTGGAAGTCAATTTCTGGTGGTGTTAGAGGTTAGGATCGAGGGAGCAACAAGAGTCATTGTAATCGGATTGTTGTTCATAACTAGGATCTGTAGTCCATTTTAGCTTCTAAGGCTTATAAGGCTATGAGCAAACCGAATAAATGCTACTGCTGAAGTATATTGGTGAAGAAGATGAAGTACAAAGAAGATCTTCATATCTTTTAGAGAATATAATTATTTAAAAAACAAAAAACAATAAAAAAATCATGGGTAAACTGGCTGTCAACTTGTTATCACAGGTTAAATTGACCCAAAAATGAAACTTGTTCGTATTTTTAGATACAAAATAAAGTTGACTGCATACGATGACAATATTGACAAAATTTTTTGTATTTTTACGCACTTTACCCTTCTGTTTAAGCTTTTTACATAACTTTTCTCAATGCCAAAAAATAACTTAATGTATCAGCAAAGTTAAAAGAAGTAATGAAATAAACAAAACTGACCATTAAGTATCAAAAATCTGACTTGCTTTTGAGGTGTATCAGGATTCACCTTCACACACTTGGCCTTTAGAAACACCTCCAGCCTACTCAACTGGCATACAAAGTTTCACCCCAAAACATACAAGAAATCAGCCGCCAAGAACAACTTACAAATTTAGCTCTAAACCAAGAAATGGCCAAAGGATCATAATTTCTCTTGTAAAGTTACTATATCAATATTATTTTCCCGACAAAAAAATTCCACAAAGCATTTCATGTGAAGCATTAATATCAGCAAATCATATCATATGAACATTGAACAAACACATCAATGAAGTCGCGTTCTTGAGTTATTGAAGGTGAAATAAGTCTAATATTTCCCTCCCAGTTTCCTCTTATTTCCTTCTTGAAATGAAACTCAAGAAAACCTCTTTGTTTGGTTTCTTCCCAATCCTGATGATTATAGCAACTTTAAGTCACAATAATGGGAATCTAGCTCATGCTTAACAAATTATTTAGGGGTCAATTACACACACTCAAAGACTCATCAAGACTGTAAAATATTCTTACTTTATCTGCGGCAGCGGGTGCACCAACAAAATTAGGTATCCGGTGATGCACAGGTCTTGGGAACTGAGCAATATTTCGGGCCTCCATCAAATCCCAAACCCTTTTTCGGATCACCCATTTCCAAGCTTTCGGGTCGTCATTTCCCTCTTTCTCAGCCGCCACAATCGCCATTGATTCTCTTGCCTTAGCGTCGAGACGAAGCCTCTCCGCCTCATACGCCGATTCATCAAAAGAGACTTGGGTTTTGTTGCTATCCACTTTGAATGGATTGTAGTTGCAGAATCGGGAGAGAGATATTGAAGTGGGGGTTCGATGAGTGATGGAAGGGAGATGCTTGATACATGAAATTGGGAATGCGCAGGCGTCCATTGAGGAGTGTTTTCATGGAGTTTGGTGTGTTTGTGTACATGATAAGAAGCCAACGGTTAGATTATAATCGTTTAATGGTTAAAACTTGTATTGTTGAAGGTGATGTTATTTACACAATTGATTGATTACACATTACAGGCATTGAGGTCAACTGCTTTCGGCGTTTACACTGTGTTACCGAATTTTAGATACGAAAGAAAAGAAGTGAAATGAAAATTAAGGAGAGAAAAGAAATGAAATGAAATTATAATAGTTTTAGTTTTTCGTGTTTTCAAGTTTGAAAGAAAAGAAAAGAAGAGAAAGAGTATTGTTTTTATTTTGTGTTCCCGAGTCGGAGAGAAAGGAAAAA
>JAUEJL010088435.1:0-14500 GCA_032274825.1 Drosophyllum lusitanicum
GCCATGTGTAATCATGTGTCATATGTGGGCAATTAGTATTGTTTCCTTACTTTTTGTCATGCATTCGTACGTAGGAGAGAATTGAAGCACCATTTTTGTTACTTGATATACAAACTACGCAAAGTCTACAACTTGACATTAATGGTTAACATGCAAATATTAAGGCCCTAAATTAATTTATTTTCTGACGAACTTGTGAAGTTAAGATATATATGATTCGTGAATTAAGGACTGAAATTCGTTTGCTTGGACAATACAATAAATTCAATCAAAAGATATATCGATCGAGTAGTTGTATCTCAATTTACAAACTTAATTAGCAATTAATCAATGAAACTATAAATGAAACATAAACTATATATATAAATGGTTATGAGCATTTTAATGTGTATAAACATTAATGTATTATGTGGTTACTTGACTTTGGAAAGTCAGCAGATATGTGAATGTGGCTAAAGTTGACTTACAAGGTCAATTTGTAGGTGAATGGGTGAAAACTTATATATGGCAAGAAAACGGAAACTTTGCATGTATTAATAGGTCAAAACTTATGAATGACTAGCTTTGACTCTTGAACGAGGTATACTTTACCCGCGCCTTGCGTCGGGATAAGAGCAAATCTTTATAGCAGTTCCTTATGTGTATCCATCTTTTAAAGAAATTATTTCACCTAATACTAACCATTATGAATATTATTGTAATTCAATCTTGTTTTTAATAATAATGAAGTTACCGTACTTTTCATCTAGATAACTATTTGGATGGATTTCATCTCTTAGTGCCCATTTAAAAAATATCAAGTATTATCTTGAACATTTAAAGATTATAAATAGAATTCTTGAATGAAAATTCATTATGATTCAAAAACATAAACAATTTTGTTTTCAATGTTTCTAAACAAAAACACATCAAAATTCAAAAAAGAAAATAGAAAACTCATTAAATGGATAGATATAATACGCTTTTATTAATATAGTTAGTATACTGAGAATTTTAAATGAGAATAAATATTTATGTGAGAATAAGAGACCTAATCCTGACTCTTTATTTGATTTATCGGATGGTCTACATTTGACTCTTTATTTTATTCATTACCTAACCATGAATTACAACGGGTGAATTGCGACCATTAGATCTCATAAAAACTCCATATTAAACCACATAAACTGTACATACAAGTTTTCTTACATCCCATAAACAACATCTAACCCATAAATTTACAAGCCTTACTTCTAAATCACATGTTTGACCCATTTGAAACTTGAAAACCACAACAAAACATACCTCAAGTATTCTAAGATGAAAATTATGATGATGAAGGCTCAATACACTGTTTCTTCTTACTCACAAATGAAGAAAAAAGAGCAGAACTTGTTTGTACGTTAGTATTTCTTTGAGATGAAAATGAGAGAAGAGTTTCTTGTATCAACTTTGATTTTGAAAGTCATATATATAAACATAGTTTGCCATAATTGCATTATTAGTCCCTTGACTATTTAAGTTTTAATCTGACGGTTTTGGCCTCTATAATTAACTTTCACATATTATCACATATAATTACTTACAACACTTATAATTACATAATAAATTTCTGGATGTTACAAAGTTCCACACACAAACATACAAGAAAAAAAGAGAGTACGACTTGTGTTCTTGATGCAAATAATCCATTTGAAGTAATTAAGTGAAAACTAGAAATCATAGAGGACTTGTGTACTTGCTTGTTCTTCATGTTTTTGGTTGGGTACCATGACCCATATTGAGATTTATCCATCTACTAGTGTTAATAATACCAAGATATTTAATGTTAAGTGAAGCTTGTTTAATTACGCAATTATTGTGCAATGAAACTAGAATTTGAGCAACATGTGCTCAAATTTACATTTGGACCTTAAATGGGTTACTTTGGGTTGTGAATCTGAGTTAAGTTAATTGAACGATGTTTTAATAATTAAAATTTGTTAGAAATGATCTTAGACATATTTTAAAAAAAGGTCTAAGTCAATTGAGCTATTAGAAATTGATTTGGTGTTGAAATGCTGTGAAATTCGGATCGAAATGGAGTATTCTTGGCATTATGGTGCTACATGGCATGATACACGGCCTTGTTATGTAAGGACATATCCATATCATATCATTTTCTAGCCCATATTCCCTAATCAAGGCCAGATTAGGGAGGGTGTTGGCTATACTCATGTCGTACTAAATTTTTTAAATTGAATAATTTGGAAGAGAGAAAAGCAAAAGGACGGACATTGATTGTATTTAAAAGATCATATAAAGTAAATTTTAACTCTAAAGCATATAAAGATCATATAAAGTAAATGTTAATATTTTTTCAGGAATATGTGTAGTCGTTTTAAAGGCATGCGAGTCTACTTAATTATATTATAATCGTATGGACTAACACAAAGCCAAAATTACTCAGATTCTTTGATTAGTAACAAACGGTCGGTATTTAACGACTAATTGAGGGTCGTATGGGGGGGGTTTTGATGACTAATTTTGATCGTTTAACTCGTGTTTATGTCAGGCGATGTTACCTTATTAAACATATATAATGGATGTATAGGTGTTTCAATTCACGTGCCAAAGGAGCCTATACAAGAGAATCCTAAGTGAGGAAGTTTATATAAATGATGTTTAATTAGGTCATGCATGTGGATATGTCATATATATACTAGCATGGTTTTTGCGTAATGCGGTATAAACGAATAAATTTTACTCGATAACATATCCGGTTTCAAGATGTACAGGTATGTTATTCACAAATTTTGGAAACAATAAATTAAAAACAAATGTCTCTACTTATAAAATAGGGTAAAATACATGAAAATACAATAAACTTTATATAATTTATCGTTGCATGTAATGAACTTTATCTTTTGTAAATAAAAACAATCAACTTTCATAATTCTCACATTGTATTTTATACAATGAAAATTGAGATGAAGTTGATTGTATACAATGATAACTTAAAACGAGACAGAGAAAAAAGTTGTCTATATAAAAATGAGATGATTATGAAAGTTGATTGTATTTATTTATAAAAAATAAAGTTTGTTGCATACAATAATAACTTGGGCAAATTGTGTGAAAATACAATAAACTTTGTCTTAGTTACTATTATATACAACCAGTTTTTTTAAGAATAATACAATTAACTTTTATAATTCTTCCATTATATACAATAAACTTTTTTCCGTGTTTGATTTTTGGTTAACATTATATACAATAAACTTTGTTATAGTTCCCATTGTCTACAATAACTTGCATACAATGTAAGGATTATGAAAGTTAATTTTATTGCTTTTAAGAAAAAAATTGAATATATACAATAATAACTAAGACAAATTTACTGTATTTGTATGTTGTTTACCTTAATAACTTATGCAAATTTGATACAATAAAAACCTCATTAAAATAAGGTGATAAAAACATATAACATAGTTCTTGGAGTTACAATGGGCGAGGATTTGTGTTGGTATGCGAGAGCATGTTGGTGGTTTAGTGTGTTTTCAATAAATGTACAAATATTTAAAGTATAATGGTTATTTATGAAAAAATTTAGAGTTTAAGTAATGTAGGCAAGAAAATATTTTATGTTTTATAAGTTGAGGTTTTATGTTGATTATATGAGTCATTTGAAAATATTCAAAAATATTTATAAATTTAGGTTACATATTAGTTACATTTTATGAGTTCTAGTTATAACTAGTATTTTCTAATACTCAGATTAAATTTTTTGTTATACGATAGAATATTAAAAATATTGTTTTTAATGAAAATTCTTTTTATTTTACTTTAATATATTATAGGTTGTAATATAATTTGCTTTGACTTATCTTTTTAAAATATTCTTTATTGTGAAAAATTTAGTTATTAAAATGATATTAATTTAAAAGGCTAATTATTTATATATAGGATTCCTTATAGTTTTTATGAGTGAAAAACTAGTAATTTTGAGTTACTTAAAATCAAGAGATTAAACAATAGTCTAAATACTTTATAAGATTGTATAGATAGGTAAAATATGTTTTAATTTATTGTAGTGACTTGATTTCTGTAAATATTCATAATTGAAAATATAATTATTAATATATTATATTAAGGGTCTAACTGATTCTAACTTTTCGGTTTTGTTATATACAATATGTACATTAGTAATTTGAAACTTCTCAATAAAAATTGCTGTTGGAGGAGAGTATTTTTTGAAACTACATTAGTGATCGTTTTCGACGTCTCTTCCACTTAGACTCAAATAGAAATTGCTCGATAAAAGAGAGGAGAGTATTCTTTGAAAACAATTGGATTTCTAATTGGTGTTGGAGGGTTCCCGCAAGAGGAAGAGCTGCAGATGAGATCGTTTCTTTGTCAAGGATGGTGGAAGAGACTGGTTTATCTGCAAATAAAGAAGATAGCTGGAAGTGGAATTTAGATGCGTCCGGGGTGTTTAACGTCAAAAAGCTATCAATATTGGTACAAGATGAGTTGCTAAAGGAACTTCCTACCGACTGCGCCTTCTGTTGGAATAGCTTCGTGCCTGGAAAAATCAACATCTGCGTATGGAGAGCTCTTACAAATCGGCTACCATGTAAATCAAATTTGGTCAAGAGAGGGGTGCCCATTGTTGATCTTTCTTGCGGGTTCTGTGGAAGGGTTGAAGAAGATCTTAATCACTGCCTTGCAATCTGTAGCCTTGTGATTGGAGTTTGGAAGAAAATCTTTTCTTGGTGGGGTTTAAATATTCCCACAAATCTCTCTCTATTGTCTACTCTGTTGTTCGAAATTGGTCGAAAATTCTCCCCTACAGCTTCTAAAGCCTTCAAGGGGGTCTGTTATGCCACGGTTTGGAGAATATGGAAATGGAGGAATACCTTATTACATGGAGAAGAGGATGGAAAAGAACGGATATTGCACAGGGATATCTTCTCCTCAATTATGGCGGACTCGCACCTTTGGATCTCTAACCGTACTAAACTTGGGGTGATCCCTTGGGACTCGTGGGTCAAAAACCCGGAGAAATTGGGGGTGGGATAATAAGTACAGATGTAACATTGGCTTGATCTTCTCCTTGAAGACTTGTTTTCTTGTAAAATCTTTGTGTTCAATGATATGATCCTTCGTTGCTTTTCAAAAAAAAAAAAACTCGTTCAATGAACACCCTCGTAAAGTTATTCTCCGATCCCAGTTTCCTTGCCACAACCCATCCACAAAAGACCATCTATCACAAAACAAAAATTAACACCAATGAAGATTCAAACAAAACACCAAAGTAGATCCAAAGCAGGGCAAAACAAACAAATGAAAAACAACACCAAAAAACTGATAAATGATCGACATCTACACCCAATCGCTTTCAAAGAAATTTAGCAATTACTTCAAAACCAAAATTATCAAATAGATTAGTAAAAATGCGATCGATCATCAGTAGTAGTAGTAGTAGAGGTGGAGTTCGTAAGGCAAGGCAGAGGGCGGAGGTCAATCAAAGATTGAAGAGTGTTAAAAGGTTGTGTTAATAATTTTAGTGTCATCAAACTATTTAGTATGATCAGGATTAATGTCAGACTAGCCGAAATTAGACTTAGCTATAATTCGTGTCCGAACATGCGGAGTGCACACTCAGATAAGTTACGTTAATATCGGGAACATAGGGTCCGGGGCAGTGCCCCGGCCCGAAACAAAATCCATATAAGAAACTGGATCCTGCCGTTATTTTCCCGCAAAAAATAACCACCCTCAACCACCATCTTCTTCGTTATATATCCGTATTTGGCACTGTATGATGTACAGAAAACGATTTTGCATCATTACTCTGACGGAATTTGGTTTCTATTCCACACAATTCAAAACAAAGGTATTCTGTGTTTTGATTTGAATTAAGCTTGTAATTCAAATTTATTTCTTGAATTATCCCATATCGAAATTCGTGATACCCAGACATATGGTCGAGTTACAGATTTCGAAAAGTGTTGTTAACACGATCCAAAAAATTATTCAAGTTGGTTGTTATTCTAATCCCTGATCTATCAAGTCGGCCCTTGTGTCTACCAATCGATCTAAAAAGAGAAAAGAGGTCGATGTTGACGATAGATTAAAAAGAGAAAATGATTAAACGTGTTCAAAAAAATTTTAAAAAGTTATTCTAGATCTTTTCAAAAAAAAATTAAGAACTAGAAATCTTTTTATAGCTGTCTCAACAACCATTCTTTTCTACATATAAAATCCTATGTAAAATAAGCACTTTAACGATAGTTTCAATGACCGAATAATTACATCTTACACAAAAAGAAACTGCTAGGAATTTACAGCTAGTTAAATTGCTGGATTTTTTTTTTCCAATTTTGACCATATATTACATTTATATATTATATATATATTTATTAGAGTATGATTAATTTCCTAAGGATTAGGATGAGTGATAATCTCAACTGAGCCACTCTATCCCATAAACTCAAATGTGGTGTTTAATTATAACTTAATAAGCTTAATATAGAAATAGCTTAATTTTTACTTAATTGATAAAGTTGTCTCAATATTAAAAGCCATTGAAGGTTTAAATCTCCATATTAAGCCAATTTATAACTTATATCATACAAACCTTATTAATACATTATGACATTTGAAGAATGTTCAATATAGTCCATACTTAATTCATAATCTTAAGGAACTCATTTTACCCTTTGGATCAATGACATCAATGGTTCAGATTGCATTTTAAATTTTTTGGAAGAGTGACATTTTCGTAATTCACATGTGATGCTTTTACAAATCACACGTGATTGTATACCGAATACCTGTGATTGAATATTAAAATTTTAGGACTATGTTTTTTACATTTACTTTATTAAACACAACTCTATGACACTTTATTCAGACATAATTTAATATAAAAATAAAAGAAACAAACCTAAGTGTTTACAACAAATATTCGTCTTTCTTAATAAAAAACTTCCTAATACTTAAATATATCTTAATTTTTTGATATATTTTAGTTATTGTTTTGTGTAAGAAACTAAAAACATAAACCAATTTTTTTGAAGCTGGCAATGCGCATAAAGTGACCAGTAAATGACAAACAATAAAACAAACATAACAAATGACTACACAAACAATATAGAAAGATGATATGTTTTTTTATAAATAATTAACACGCATAAAGAAACCCAAGGAAACTTAGATGTGCTCTATTGCTATGTGAATAATGTGATGTAATTTTCAGGTCGAAGTGACAAGATTGAACATAATTGTTCTAAGTGAAGTGAATAGAGTATCGATTAATAATTGAAGCAAATAACACAATAATATGAACTCGGTATAAAGATCAGTTGAGGGAGAATAGAGATATTAATTGTATAATGAAAGCCTAATTGTGCAGATATTTTTTCTTCTTTCTGCAGGCAGCAAAACTCGGAGATCCCTTATTCTTTGTAATTTTGAGTCTTCAAGAGATCTTCAAACACTTTTTTTTCAGTGATCAGGTTGATATCAGAATTTACAACGGTAACTTCGGGCTTTTCATAATTTGCTACCATGATCATCTCTTTTGTCTTCACGTGATCACTTGACCTTGAGCATTAGAATGGATTTTTTTCAAACAAATCTTTACTCCCCCTCAAAAGTAGCTCTTGATCTATTAACATTGATTTGAAACTTTTTTAAAAACTTGCTCTCCCTTAGTTTTGTGAACAAATGTCATCTCCTCTTTGAAATTTTGTCACCTATCCATGTCTCTTATTTTCATGAAATAAAAATCTCATCTTCTCATATGGTCTAAGAAATGTATATCGAAAGACAGGTGTAGACAGTTTGTTTATGATAAATTCATCTGCCCCACATGATGAACATGATTTTATTTTCATGATCATCATACATTTGTTAAAGGTTTGTAGTTTGATCTTAGCATGAATATTTCAGAATGTGAATTTGAAATCCGCTTCGTGATAGTATTGGAAGATGAACATCATGATCTTTGTCTCAACATAATAATATGATAGTTAAAACATTAGTTGTAAAACTGTGATCATATAGATTACCCTTAATAAAATAGTTTAAAATAAACTGGGTGACATATGTTTAAAGTTGGCACGTACGAAGTGAGCACTTATAAAATTTTCATCTATCACTATAAATATCATAAAGACATTACTCAAAATGTTCTGTTTCTGTCATTAAAACATACATTTGATTCCATAAGTTTCTGAGAAAAAGAATGACTAGACTCGATTCGTGCATTAAGCGTGTAACCAATGATATATATGTCTAAACATGCTATAAGAATAAAATTGTAATTATTTCCTGATTAATCTCATATTGGTTAACATGACAGCGAGTTAAGAGTTAATCATAGCACACTACTCATTACTGACAAGATATGAAATGAAAGAGAGAAAAAGATATGAAATGAAAGAGAATTCTTTTCTTTCAAATCCTTTCATTTTCTGAAGAATAAGTTTGAGACAAAATAAACATAAACTCCCCCTCCAAGTCTCTCCAGAAACTTGAGAAAACTTTCATGATTTTCATTTCGAAACATTTTCTTTCCTTTACTAAAAAAATTCGAGAATAGGGTGTTAAATTCGGTAATAAAAAAATGAAAGTAGTAATATTAGGTAATAAAATAACCCTTCCTGTTACTTTGCTGTTTTGCTAATATTAGAAAATCATTATTATTATATTAACTTTTGTTAAATTTAATAGTCAATATAATTCATTCCTTCTATTTTAGTAGGTAGTAGCTCATTAGCCTTTTTTAAGTAATAGAGTGATTCCATGAAAAATCATATATAATATGATGTCCATTTATAAGCCTTCTACTTGAGCCCAACAATGTGGTCCATGATTGTTTGTTGGGCTAAAACTCCTAAAAGCCATTGATAATCCAATTTTCTGTCTTTTCATTAATCATTTTACCTTACATTTAATTATACTTTTTATTTTTGGAACTATTTTAAAACTGTAACATTTGTGATGAGTTTATTTCACAGAATAGTAATCAAGTTTGAAAACCCTTTTACCTAGGTAACTCATAGGAAATTTCACAATGTGAAATAAAATGGTGAGTAATCTTGGTGAAATTGTTTTGAAACTTGATTACTATTATGTAAATTTCTCTAATCTGTCTCGAAATCTCGATAATAAGACTTTGTCGTGTATTATTGCTATACTTTTGTTGATTACTTGTTTGAACGTAGGTTTAACTCATTTAAACAATTGTTTTTCTAGGTTTCTAATATTAAATTCATACAACCTTCATATTTGCTATTGAGCTTGAAATGGTTGTTTACAAAAAGAGGTTTAAACATAATAAGTTTGTGTATAGAAGTAAATAAAAACCTTCATGTCACTCAAGGTCAAGTAGGATACTCATCCGTCCTGATGCAGGGATGATGTAAAGGAAAGCAGGAACACCACCCCCTTGCGGTGCTATTGGAATGGAGTATGATCAGGGAAGCTACATCTGAATGGGACGAGGAGAGAGAGAAAGAGTGTTGGTTCGAAAAAGAAAGAAAATAGAAAAATATAATAAGATAATATTTTTTTATTAGTAGAATGATATGCCCTCGGTGGCTTGGCTGTTCACAATATCGTCACACAATTAAACAAATGATATACTTTTCTACTTTTTTTTTCTACTTTAATAAAATGACATGTAGAGTCTAGTAATTCTCTTTCTCACCCTCTTTATTAATGTTGACACTTGTATTGATTTTATAAATAAGAAAAAAAATAGAAGGAACTCCACAATTAACGAACAAGGAAAAAAGGTGGTGAGAAATTAATAAATTGGTGCATGTTCCAAGGTAAAAGCCTAAAAGGTTCTTTACCCACCACTTGCTTTAGCGACAGTAAACATTTTGTCGCTAGAACTTTCTGCTTTAAAAAGCTTCTTTACATGTCATTTTCTTTGTCTACTTCTCTATATGCTTAAGCAGCTAAGGCACGATTCCTGCCATAGACCGACTCCCCTTGCGTAATCACCTAATCTCAATGTAATAAAAATCAATCATAGATTGATTGATTTTAAAAAGTATATTAATTACTTTATTAAAAAGTTTTTAGACAAGATAATTTGGATATATAATTCTATCAGGGCTTTATTGCTACATATTGTGTCATAGGGGATGCTTTAAATGAAAATTATATTTCGTACGAGAATTACGAGAACTAATCTTAGTTTTTGATTAAATTAAATCAATAGCTAAAAATTCTAATGGCTCACTAATGACTTATCAATTAGGGTATTTTAAGAAAATTAAGTCAGTTTATTTAATAATGACTCATCTATCTGGACGCAATTCATGATAAGGTAAATATATAAGAAACCAAAATATCCTTGTTAATGAGTCATTAATTGTGTTAAGAACAATTTTTGTTTAAACTTTTCCCTTGTGTCATATTCACTTTATATTTATCATAATGCGTGGTTACATGCCATTATGCTATGCACTTATGTATCATTTTCTACCATTTCTTATTAGCTAATTACATAATAGTTTTTATCTTTTTAGCTATTTACATAATAGTTGTGATGCTTTAATCCATTTTTTTTTGCAACAAGAGGTTGTTTCGTATGGAGAATAGGAGGCTGAGAAAGAGAAATGAAAACATTTCTCTTGTTTGTTTACAAATGATCGAGAAAAGATAAAAGGAGAAAAAAACAATTTCCTTTTCTCTATTTTCAATTCTCTCCAAAATGGAAAGAAAATATGAGAAATGAAAACTTCAGATGTATGGGAAATGAAAAGGACACGAAGAAATACGTTTCCCTCCTATCAGTTCGTCTCCTCCAAAAATGCTCTCACCCACAAAACCTCCTTACCACCGCTTCCGGCGGCGACTTCTTCTCCTACTACGGCACCATCATATCTCTCTTTCTAGTGGTATCTCTATCTCTTGAGAATATCTCCAGCGCCTCCACCCTAGTTGCAGGTCGATCGATGGTTTAGTTCAGACAAATCTAAAAACAAAGCTAAGGTGTTGACTTCCTTTTGATTGTCAATCAAGGGTAAGCCGATTAAGGTTCAATTGTTGGCTACTCACGCACACCTCACCCTTTGAGCAGCTTTGATTTCTTCAATTTAGAGCCATGAAAACTTCAGATCTCTGTCTCTCTCTCTCGATCTCTCTCTGTCTGTCTTGATCTTCTCTCGTCTTCTCTATCTCTTTCTCACATATCTTTTTTTGTGTTTAATGGTTGGAGATGAAATTTGAGAATTTGTTGTTTATTGTAGGATATGAATATGTCAATTGGTTTTGAGTTTGTTAAGGTTGGTATAATTCTCTGTTGAATTTTCTGTTGTACTAAATAAGAGAAATGATTCTCTATTACATTTCTCTGCTAAAATCTTTGTGTTATTACATAAAAGAGTCAATTCTTATTCTCCAAACTAATTCTACTTCTCAGCATACGTTTCTCTGTAATTTTATTCTCTATACCAAACACATCATAAGGGTTAAACCCAAGATCTTAATGATTTCTTAAACACCGGATGCCAAATGCCCTTTGATCCATATGTCCCATGCTTGATAAAATAATATTGTAATAGATCAAAATATTAAAGGCGGATTTATAGGCCTTGTGGGAGTAGAAGGTGTATTTAAGCATATACCGTACTTAAAGAGGGCCCATTTATGCAACAACTAAATATGTATCTTCTAACCCATCTTTTGTGCTCGAAAGAGATTCCAAATTATTCCTAATAATTAATCACAAGTCATAAACATACAACATTAATTATATCTTTGTTATGTAGTGTTAGACTATTATCGTATTAGGATTGATTCTTAGTCTAAAAGTACTAATTTTGGTCTACTTCATCATATAGATTAATTAATTATTTTATTCACATTCAAATGTACGCAACTTAAAGGGAAAATTACCGAGAAAGATAACCTAAATATCGAAAATTGTCAATAAAGGTAAAGTCCAATTTTTTTAACCGAGAAAGGATTATAAATTTTAATTTGTAACAAAAAAGAGTATAATGACCTCTTAAACCTAACAAAAAAGGGATTATAAATTTCAATTTGTAACAAAAAAGGTATAAATTTCACGCATTATACTCTTTTTTGTTACAAATTGAAATTTATAATCCCTTCTCGGCCAAAAAAATTGGACGTTACCGTTATTGGCAAATTTTGATATTTATCCTTTCTCGACAATTTGCCCTTTAAAAAAACTTTCAGCTTTTTCATCCGAACATGACTTGTAGCTTTTTCTTTCAAAACAAAAAGCTACCGGCTACAATAAATTCCAAAAAGCTTCATACTAAACATACCCATATACATACATACATACATACATACATAATCAATTGAATAAAAAATATATGGCATGATTGCACAAAAATAATTTGAAATGAAAGTTCACTATATTTTCAATCTTTAATTATTTTTTCTACTTTATTCTAAACATTTGTATTTTAACATTAGCTTTTATATTTAGTTCATCCTTTTTCCCCACTTCAACATGTGAGGTTAAAATAAGTCGTTTTTATCAAATTCTTGGGTTGTCTTTTTTTTTTAAATGCAATTTTTTTTATAAAAACATTCTCAAAGATTGAGACAAAAAGATACAAAAGATATTTACAAACCAAAAACATATTAAACCTTTTAAGCACCCTATACAACAAAACTTGAAACATGTAGCTTTCCATATGCGTAAATGACTAAAGAAACCAACTTAAGATACAAAGACTTCCTAAGCTTTAACAAAATTTTACCAACTCTCCACCAAACTTGAAACTTAAGCCATTAAAAACTTCCAGTAACATTAAAAGATCAATGGACAATTACTTCCACATGCCAAAATGAGACTAACAGACTTTTTATAATATTAAAGACCAGTATTTTTCTTCTTTTCTAGGTTTCAAACCAACACCCATAGAACTTTAATCCCAAATAACCAAAACTTCTTCTTGAATAAACCAAGGGCAATGGAACAAACAACAAAATATCTAAGCATCACCATATAGTACTTAAAAAACTGCAACAAAAAATTGCACCATCCCTCTCCCAGCAAGGATGGAGATCAAAGTCAATATTTGCAACCAATGACCACCAGAAGAGGCAATATAGAAATAAACTATCTTATGACCGACCCAAAATCCAAGCCCAACCCAAAGAATGCCAAAAGAAAAACACTAAACCATAACCCCACCCCAAGAACAACAATGTAAAAACTTTCCAAACAGAAGAAAAACCCGACCCTCCCATATACAAATTAGCCAAGAACTCAGGTTACAAAATCGAACCAAAACAAATAGGACACCGGGGCTCAAAGATAACAACAAATCTGGTAATCTATCTTAACAGTGAAAAGAAAAACTCAGATTACCAAGGGAAAGACAACCTTATGACTCCCACGGTTAACAATGTGCAACTCCGCACACTAAAAAAAATACCCATATACTGTTATCATGAATTAGACCCAAGGGGAAGACAAAGTGCCCTTGAGTGCAAAAGAAACCATGCGCCCAGCCTTGCTGTCTCTGAGAGGAAAGAAGGGCGAGCTTGATTCATAACCAAGCAAGTACCCTCACCCCCTTAATATCTCCGCCCCAAAAAAAGAAACCCACCCCACCCAATTATCATGGTAAAACAAATTTAAAATTTCCACAAAAAGAGACGTTCTTTGAATAAATGGGAAGATATCCTCCTTTACCTTGGTTTTGTCTTCATCATTTGTATGTACCAACCTATTTCTCCATGCCCATATTGCCCAAAGAGCAGTGAAATACACATCATTAAACTTATGGGAAAGAAAGCCATTGCATAGTTCAAAACCAATACCTAAAATAATGTTATTTATTTTAAAAATTCTCCATTGAAAAGACCACCAGCTTAGAATTTTCTGCCAAATTGGCTTAATTGATTCATAATTAAAGAGACAATGCTGCTGGCATTCCCTTGCACTATACAAAAATCGCATATAATTGACTCTATTGGAATCCCTTTGTGTAGTATCTTTCCTCCCATATGAATCCTCTAGCTAACGGATTTTGATGGTTTTTTACTATAAGACCATCCGCATCGGCCAAGGAAGCCAATGATGGGTTCCATCGGGTAAGATGGGAACACCATCGCCCCTTGTGGGGTTGGGTTCGTGAGCCGGCTAGTCCTCCAACCCGTTGGGTGTTTCAATTTTTTTTCTTTTTACCGTTACAACGGTCAAAAACATTTATATATATATATTTTTTTTCTTTTTTTCTCTACTATAAATACCATTCACATCTACACATATTTTACACATCTTCTCCTCCAGGGGCGGACCTATGCCTAAGTCGGTGGTGGCACGGGACACCGGTCAATTTTGTCCGCGTAGTGTAAATTTCGATTTTTCATAGTGTAAATTCCGATTTTTTCGAGGCAGTGCTACCACCCTTTTAATGGGGCCACCACCCATTTTAAATCCTTGGTCCGCCCCTGTATCTCCTCTCTACTATATTTTATACACTATCTCTCATTCTTCAAATCTTCATTCTTTATAAAAAAAATG
>JAUEJL010088446.1:0-26769 GCA_032274825.1 Drosophyllum lusitanicum
TTCACATATAGTGTGATATAAGTTAATAATGGGTCTATAACTCACTATGATGTATGTAACTTGTAAAGATTTGATATATACTACAAAGTTAGTCACGATGGTTACTAATTTGCATGTGTTTAATTATGTAGATACAAAGTTGAATGATGCCGAAGAACGGGTGACTCAATTAGAAGACAAACTAAGCAAACAAATGAAAGAAGGATGATATTTTGAAGATTTTGAATGAGAGGTTCCCCACCTCCCAACTAGCTACTATCAATCTCGGTTATTTAAATAAAACATATTTGCATACTTAGATGCGCGTAAGCAAATTAACTAAATGCTTTTTGGAATATTTGGATATTTGCTAAATTTGATGTTTGTTATCGAATTTTGATGTTTGGTATTTGTTTATAGTTGTGTGTGTGTATATATATGCATGCTATAAATATGTATATTTATTGTTATCAAAATACAATATTTATTATTCGTTTTTTATATATTTTTCGGAAAATTGGCCGGAATTTTAATAGGAATGTTGAAAATTAGTTGAAAGTAAGTTTAAAATCATCCGTCGAAAATTCGTTAGAAACATGTTGGAAATCCTTTATAAAATTGTCAAAATTTTCGTTGAAAATTAGTGTAAAATTGTTGGAAGTTTGTCAAAAATCCGTCACAATATGGTTGCAAAACCATCGGAATTATGTTGGAAAATCGTCGGAAATCAGTCCGAAATTTGTCATAACTTTGTCATAAATCGATTGAAAGTTCGCCGGAAATATGTTGGTATTTCGTCAAAAATCCGTCGGAAATTTGTTGAAAATCCATTCGTAAGGCATCGGAAGTTCGTCGGAAATCCGTTAGAAATTATGGTTTAAATGACCTATGTAAACCATAATCTTTAACGGATTTCCGACGGATAAATTCGTCGGAAATATTACATTCCGTCGGAAACCTCGTTACAAAAATTTTTCCCGACGAGGTTTTTTCTGTAACACCTCCTTTGTATTTAGTAATTTTAGTAAAGATTTGAGTTTTTAAACTGTGTGGGTCCGTTTGTAAATCGAGTGTTTACCTGTCCTGTTATTTAATTCAGATTCTCAAGCAAGTAATAAAAAAAACCATGCAGCGAAATTTTAAACAAACCCTATAAACTATTACGGTTTCAAAAACACATTGATTTAGCGAATATATATACATATCAAAAATTGCTACAAGCAAATCCCGTCTCACCAGGCCTGTCTACTCTTTATCCGGAAAAGGGAAAACATCAACAATATTAGCTATACAATAGCTAGTGAATACAGACAGGCATCAGTATCAATAAAGACAGTCATACATCAAAAATGAGCAATCAATACTATCATATCACATAGCGGAGTGCTGACATAACCGGTAGGAGTTATATCTTGCAGGATAGCTAATCCAGCTCAACAACATTCCACCGGGGGATCAGACACTACCATCCGTGCTGGTAAGAACACATAAAGTGATTCACCGTGCACGTTCCGGAGCCAAAGGCTCAATTGGGCTCAGCGGATAGCCAATAACCCCAGATAATCTAAGGAACGGTACTCGAGTAACCGTTGATCCCAATCTTTGCCCGAAGGCCTATAGGATCCAGCCATAGGCTGACCTTAATCAATAATATGTCCGGACAATCAAATACCTCATCAATAACCCTTTTCAGGGACAATAGCATGCATGCATTTACCAAACAACTCATAATAATCAATAATCATAATACCTTGTGTACATATATTCAAATAGCATGGCAATACTTATTTCTTGATCTTCCTTGCATATATATATATACACACACACACACATTTAAAGTATACATCATGTGTCTTGCAATAACATTAAGCCAAATTGCACATAAACCTCCCTTTATTAAACTTATGGAAGCCGGTACTCACCTGTGTGTTTAAAGCAACACTAAAAAGGATTCGGCTCTCCTTGTTTGTTTAATCACCTATTATCCATTCATTTTCATTTAGACAACAATACTTCATATACATATATTAACATACTGGTTTTAACCCCCAAATATCCCCTAATTTGTTAAAAATGATTCAATAGCATCCTATGTACCCTAAACATTGAAAAACAGCAAACCAACATCTGCAGAGCAGATTGCGCCGCGATCCCTTAATGGGTCGCGCCACGACCTCAAAACAGAAGCACGAAAACAGTGCTCTGCACTGCTGTGTTTCCATCCAAACTCAACTTCAAATGTTTCTTAATTGTTTTCAGGTTATGTACAAGATTTGGGACATCAATAAGAGTTCATAAACATCAATATAACATACTTTTAACATCAAATTCAAGTTTGAATCTTCAAATCACCATACTTGACCCATTTGGTCAAATTCAAGGAATTCATTCAAGATAGCTTCTATAATTTATAAAATCAATCCCAAGCTACTTATAGATGATATTAGAACAGATTGGAACTCAAAAATCTAAGCTTTGTTGGTCAATTTCTAATTGACCCGTTTTTTACCTAAACCCAAAATCAAGAACAAGGATGGAGATAAGCTTACTAGGAGCAAGATGATGATGAAGATGAGATCTAGAACAGATTGTGGACTTGATTAGTGCTTGATTCCAGCCTTTAATCTTGATTTAGCTTGATTTCTTTTCAAGAACAAGAGAAGGGAAATGAGTGTGTGTGATTGAACGTGTGTGTGTGTGTGTATCTGAGATTCAAAGTCTTAAAACCGACTTTGAGTTCTCAATTATCCACAAGGGGTATTTTGTTCCCCTTTTCAACATACAACACAAAACCCGTTTACCCGTTTCAACTAACGAAGATATTTTCGGAATCCTTGTTTGAAACCATTTAATATTTTATCATTTTTATCTATTATTATTATTATTTTTAGAATCACATTTATTAGCCAATAAAGTATTTTCTACTAATACTTATATATATATTTTTTCATTTAATTCTTTTAATTTAATTTACGTACCAATGGCGCGCACGAATAGGCCCGTTTGAGGATGTTACAGGCGCCGATGTAATCCCTAGGCATTTACACCGGCATCTAAGAGTCCTGTCAATATCATTAAATAACAACACCAGGAGTCTGCTTCATTAGAGTTGTATTTTGACATCTTTGGGTAGTTTATCAATCCTGCCAAAGCATTTCCTCATTAACAAATTTTATGCAATTGATCTACGAGAAATGTGTGATTTTTTTGGGGTGCATCATTGGTATGCGTATATTAGTCATGTAGTGAAGTAATTTGGTAAGACATCATACCTAAGTTAGTAAGCATTATTAGCTTAAATTAGTGATCAAAAGGTCTCACATCATTGCAGACTAAAACTAGACCTGTTTAAAGACTAAAACTAAGCCGTGGCTACTTCTATGACTTAATATTGAGGTCAAGGTTCCCCAGAAGAGTTATTTTAGCAAACTTTCAACCGGATATAAAATTGCATGAAATCTTAAGATGCAATGCCCATGAATAATCCATGTTTTAGGACTCGCATTTATTGAGGATCCCCAAGTTAGAGTTTGAAACCATCAACATAAAATGTTATTGTTCCACAACTTTTTCGTCTTCTGCGATATCTCTTATAGTGCAATTGTTTGTACATCATTTCAAGGCTATGTCTAGCGAACTACAACACAAATTTAGAGGGAGTTTGGGAGGAAAGAAGCTAAGATTACGCATAGGAAGATGATGTCCACATGGCACATACTTCTCCCAGCCTATGAAAGGCCATTGCTCCAAATCTCACTCCTCTCCCTTGTTTTGTTTAAAAGAAAAGACATTACTTAGATATACGATAGATACACGAAATCAAAACATATAACATTTTTTTTGGAAGGGGGGGGGAGTTACTCCGTATAAGCTCTAGTGTCTCTTATGAATCACTTTAAATGATTATGCACACTTCGAGTGTTCAAACTTTAAATATTATGGTTGTTCTCTTTAGAGGCTCTATTAAATGACGAAGTGTTTGACTAAATACTATGCATAATGGATGCTAACCCTAATACTACTAGCAACCAAGGTACTACAAGACCATCGTTATTTATTGGTACTCCCTCTGTTCTATAGATAGAGAATCACTGGCTCTTTATCTCACACAAGTCCCATGAGGATAGATAATTTGGATTTAGACAAAATAAAGCTATTGGTTTTTTATAACAACAATGCTACAATTGCTTAGTTTTCGTAGCCTTCTTAAGTACAATAAGATTAAGATAATGTGAATTTCCATGTTTAAATGTTGACGCCATAATGGCCTCTGTTGGATATAGTGCATCTATGTCCTAACATATTGGTTTTGGGGCTTGTAGATTAGGATATGATCGTTGATGGTATTGAAGCATTAACAACATATGTGGTAATCGAATTGGAGGACATGCCAAAATACTAGAATTTCTAATTATTACCTTCTTTAGTTATTGAGAGTCCCTGTTTTTTACAAGATTGAATATTGTTGTTGTGTTATTGAGGGTGTTTAGGATTATTTTATTAACTTTTTTTTGGGGTAGTGTTGATAACGGAGCAATGAAGTAAATGTTTCTCTAACTATCACTTAAGTGTTTAAAACCTCAAATGGAAGTAAAAGGACCAACTGTCATGATTTTCTTATTCTACAATTGTTTCAAGAGTGCTCGAATTTATCAGCGAGGTTGCATGATGTCTACTCAATCTCATGTCATATAATTATCCATATTCTTTAATCAAAATCGCTCATCAGCAGTAATATGTTCTCAAAATTTACGTTTTACACTTGTTTTGGTGTTATAGGGAAGTGGAAAAAGCAAAACCCAAACAATTACCAAAGAAAGATATCCTCAAAGACGATTAAAGATAGGTTAAAATTACATGATGGCATGTCATTCAAAGAATCCAATCCGTATTAGCCTTATGTTTGTTTCAAGATCATACATGTAGTGCTACTAATATAGATGATAGAATGATTTTCCTTTTAATGTGAATGTTTTCTTTCATCTTGATTTTGGGTAAGTGACTTTTCTAGTACCAATTTCATTTGAAGGTTATGACATTTTCATGGTATTTGAAATTATGATTTTTGCACACCTTTATGTACACATTACACATGTGATACATGCTACAAGAAGATAAATGCATAGTAGTTTTGAAGCCGAAGATCATATAATTTTTCTTTAATTTTGTTGAAGTTATCTCATTATGTTTTATTTTGTAAATTTTTTTATAGACTTTACTATTTCATATAATCACCTACAAAAGGTATAAAACTGATATTTCAAATATTCTCCACTAACAAAGTAACAATACATGCCTACAAAGGACGATATCCGTTCAAACTACGTATCCGATCAAGTGGTTCCTAAACTTTCTAGTTTTTACCAAAGTTTATCTTTATCGAAAGCATACATAATACATTACTTGCAATAAATAACAACTTTGCTTAAAGTAATAACCATACTCCATATTTCAATATTTTTTCGATAATAAGACGAACAAAAAAAGAAAGAAAAAGAAATCCCCTATAAAGGGCCTGGGTGCCAAAAAAAAAAGAAATATGTAAACAATAAATTCATGTGGGTGCTTTATAAGTTGTCACCCGCATCCTACTTTAGAAGAGGAGTATTCATATCCTTATTTTCACTAGTGTCATATTATTTTTCATTCTTATCCTCTTTAATCTCACATCTATCATTTTAACTTCAACATCCATCCCCTTCAACCATCTCGTCTTTCACCTATACGTCCTATATATATACGCACATAGTAAAAAAAATTCAGCGTGAGTTGAAACCTGCATGGGGGGTTTAAGGGGGTAGGGGCGATGGTGTAGACGGGAGCCACGCTCCAATCAACCACACACCCGCTAATTGGATGCGGGTGGTCTTAAGAGAAGCAGTGTTGCTTACTTCATTGCTAAGTTAATTAAATCTAACGGATATACATTTTTGTTGAATTATAATTAAATAATTTGTTATTTTTTGGGTTTACTTTTTCAAAATGTATTAAACTATACCTCAAATGTTAATGTGTATATCCACCTTTCAAAAATGTTATTGTATATATTGAACTTTTAATTTGTTATTATTGTACGTATTTTGATTACATAAAAAAGCAAAAAAAGTGTAAGTTTAGTACATACAATATGAAGTTTAATACGCACAATAACACACTTTTTGAAAGTTTGATACACACAATAACATTTTTGAAAGGTGGATACACATATTAACATTTGAGGTATACTTTAGTACATTTTGGAGAAGTAAACCCTTATTTTTTTTACATAGCAAAACAATGTATATGATGCCAATGTTTTTTTGTTTCATTTGCATAACTAAGATTTAAAATTTTATTGAATCATTTAAAAAAATTTAGAATCTTATAAGATACATTTTAACTTTTTTAAAGAGAAAAGTTTTTTGTTTTTTATAGTTCCACGCTTATTCACGATAAAAAACCTAAGGGTCTGTTTGGTTCATGGGATTTCGAGGGATTTCACAGGATTTGCATTTCAAATTCTTTGAAATCCCATGTTTGGTAGAAGTTAAGAAGGAAGGGATTTGGATTTGAAATTCTATAGATATGGGATTTCAAAATCATTGGGGGAGGGGTGCTATTTCTAAATCCATCATATGTGGGATTTCAAAATCAGGACCTATCTAACCGACAATCCACTGTCGCCTTCACCATATCAACCAACACTTCGCTCTCGTCGTCGTTACTATTCTAATCGACCACTGCCATAACCGTCACCAGCATCACCATCATCGGCCTCCACCACAGCCGTAACCGTTGCCCTTCACCGTCTCCACGTTCGCTTTCATATCCCTTTGACCACCGTCTCCGTCGCTGCCCTAATCGGCCACCGCCATAACCTTCCCCGTCTCCGCAGTCGTCCTTCCCCATATCCGCCTCTGTTGCCCTTCCTCATATCCGCTTCCGCCACCGCTGTCATCGCTGTCTCCGCCTTTGCGCTATCGCCTTTCCCCGTCTTCGCCGCCGCCACTCTTCACCGTCTCCACCTTCGCCGTCGTCGCCATTCCTCATCTCTGTTGGCGCCCTTCATCGTCTCCGCCACCGCTGCCGCCCTTCCCTGTCTCCGCCTTCGCCACCGTTGTCTTTCCCCGTCCCCACCGTTGCCCTTCACCATCTCCGTCCCTGCCACCGCCGCCCTTCACTATCTCAGCCTCCGTCACCATCGCTTTTCCCTGTTTTCGCTGCCACTTTTCACCGTCCCCATCTCCGCTGCGCCTTTATCGCTTTTCCCCATCTCCGCCTCTGTCGCCGTCCTTCACCGTCTCCGCCTCTGTCGTCATCGCCTTTCCCTGTCTCCATCTGCGCCGCCGTCCTTCACTGTCTCTGCCTCCGCCGCCATCGCCTTTCCCAGTCTCGGCCGTCGCCCCTACCTCCACTGCACATCACCGTCACTGTCTCGTCCACCGCCGCCCTTTACCGTCTCCACCTTCGCCCTCCACCGTCTCCGTCCCTGCCTTCCTCATCTCCAAGCAAGTCAAGTTGTGAAGATGAGCCGACTCCTTCACAATTTTTGTCCTAGAAATCCCATTGTCTTTTATGTGAAACAAACAAGAAATGCGATTGGATTTGAAATCCTATAGGATTTGGAATCCTTACAATTTCAAATATATGAACCAAACACCCCTAACCTTCTTGGAGATTATAGCATCCTCATCAAAACCCTTGATGTCAACGACATTATCAAAGGAACCTTTGATCACAACAAAAGAAGTTCAAATCCTGACATTCTTTTTATCAAAGAGAAGTAATTTTTTCATTTATAAAACTAGTTCATCTAAAAAAAATATATGTTATTCTATAAAAAACCTATAACTATGACAACATAATATGTAGAAGAATGTTCAATATAGTCCATACTTAATTCATAGTTCTAAGGGACTGATTTTAATCTTTGAATTAATGGCACCAATGGTCCAGATTGCATTTTGAAAAATTTGGACGGAGTGACATTTTCGTAATTCACATATGATGTTTTTACAAATTACATGTGATTGTATATTGAATAATCTGTGGTTGAATATTAAAATTTTAACAATATTTTTTTACATATACTTTATTGAACACAACTCATAATATGTAAACTTATATAAAAGAAGGTTATAGAATTACCTTGTTATTCTATTATGATCGTAATATCGTATAAACTACAATTAACAATCCTCTTTTATTAAAAGTTATCTTTGCTTACCACGAGCCACGATGCTTTTGAAACCCAAAGAGCGGGCCGGAAAATGTGCCCAGTGGCAATCACCTACAAGCGACATAGGAAAAGTACACATCCTATCGGAAGACCACCACCACAGGATCTCATTCTTTAATACCCATCCAACGGACAGGAAAACATTGATGATTAGTAAGCGTAGTCTGTAGCCCACTGGATCACCATAACGGCCCGATGGCATATCCACTGATCTGAAGTCTGAACAAGCAACTCTACACCGCGTCAAGCTCCTACTCGTTTCTTGTTTGAATTGTCTTCGTAATGTTTTCTTAGGTAATGTTTTCTTAGGGTTTATAACCAGATCTCTTGCAGTGCGAAGTATTGATTGATTTAGAGTTGTGAAGCTGGGTTGTACTAGTTGAATCTCAACTTGAAAGATGGCGACGGTTTTTAATAATTGGGAAAGGCTGGTGCGAGCTACTCTCCGGAGGGAGCAGCTCCGACTTGCCGGACAAAGTCATGAGAGAAAATCCAGTGGGCTCGCTGGTGCAGTTCCTGATTCGCTTCAACGGACCACCAATATCAATGCGATCTTGGAAGCTGCTGACGAGATTCAAGCTGAAGATGCGCATGTTGCTAGGATATGTAAGTTAATTTTATTATTATTATTATTCTTTAAGAACATTATACCCTCTCTGCTTCTTCCCAAAAGAGCTAGAATGTGAATTTAGTGTATATTAAGACAAAATTAATGTGGACTATGTTGCCAATGTAACTCCGCGAACTTTTCGTATGAAGTAGCTGTAGATTTCAATTTGATTGGCAAACTTGTCCAGAAGAAGCATATATTTTCTATTGAAGTCGAAACTGAAAACTTACCCCTCATTTTGAGTGATGAATGGAATAAATAGCCAGAGAGTTGCACTAGAAATAATGCTCATATTACATAGTAAGATGGAAGTTTGAATTTTTTTACAGGTATATGTATGTTTCTTTTTTTTTGAAGATACTGAATTTAAGTTGAAGTAAGATATTAATTGGGAATCTTTCTATTGCTCATGTTCCTTCTGACTAGAATGATTCAACAAATAAATTGCCGACAGGGTGTTGGAAAAGAAATCCTGAAAGCTACTCAAATATAGACAGTTACTACAACTTGGATCCAAGAACAATCTAAAGTTTATTTTGTGCTGCTATGCATTTACTTTTTAGATATATATATCGGTCTAGAGAAAAATCAACATGCAAGTTACTAAACAATCTGTGATTTTCAAAGGTCATGGTTAGCTTGTTGTTGCCTGTTGCTGAGGAAAGCTTTTAAGAAATAAATACTCTAAATTCTGAATAAGTTCTCATGGAGTGTTGTATGACCGTGTACATGGCATGAGGATACTGTCGGGTAACATCTTAAGGGGTATGTCATGAAAGGAAGAAGAATATATGCAATGTTTTCAATGCAGTACTTATACTATTATGTTGTAGAATTCTGTTTACTGGGCTTGTTATTTAAAAAACTATCTCCGTCATTATCACGATTCACGTGTCTGCGGTCGACACATATATTTTCAAATGAAGAGACCTGTCGTTCTGTGCCAAAGTTAGTTATTTTACCTAAGTGGTTTGATATGAATGTGATATGGCAAAATAACGTTTTTAGTGTTAAGTTTATCAGTTTTTAAACATACTGGTATCTGTACCTTGAATCCTTTCCGACGACATTTTCCACTATTTTTGGTTGAACTAAGGCTATGGAGATTCATAATTCTATGAATTGGGCCTCATTATAAATATCTGATTGTAAAACATGTTTTGTTCAAATCTTTAGTGTGTGAGCAGGCATATAGCATGGCTCATAATTTGGACCCCAATAGTGAAGGAAGAGGAGTTCTTCAGTTTAAGACTGGTTTAATGTCTGCGATCAAGGTAAGACAGATTTGAGTTTTTCTCGAGTGTATGTGTGAGAATAGCATTGTAGCACAATCTCTCTTAAATTCCTGTGCCAAACTTTTTTAATATCTACATTCACTATTTAAAGTTTTGCTTCAACTTTTGTTGAGATTGCCTGTCATAATTTATTTCATTATAAATAATAAGTAAAGATTTGAGTCTAATACGTGTTGCAGGCAAAACTAGCCAAAAAGGATGGAGGCCAAATTGACCATAACCGTGATGCTCAACACCTGTGGGATTTTTATCAGCGTTACAAGCGCATTCACAGAGTTGATGAAATCCAGAGAGAGAAACAAAAAATGCTTGAATCTGGAACATTCAGTGCTGATATTGGAGGGTATGCCTACGTCTTCATTCATTTTTCTCTTGGACTTGTTATTCACATACACATCCCTCATAGTTGAGTTGTGGCATGTATCATTGCTTTGTAATATATATCTTACTAAAGGTTACACTTTTTGGTAAAGCTGACCGAATGTTGGCTTGTTAATATTATTTAAATTTTCGGTTCTAGGAACCTTTTAGTAGTTACATTTGTTCACTTTTACAATGATTTGGTTTATGTGCTCCACTTTAGTATCTTTTTCAGAAATGGCTATTAGTTCAGAGTATGTGTGCATTTGTCCTTCTATCTGGTTGATGAGTTGATTGAATTCTATTATTCGCAAATATAAGCAGCTCAATCAACTTATATCTTCTGCATAAATTCACCTACTTTGCTACTCATCACCATAACTTTCTAGGTTTTTGGACATTTAACTGAAGGATCTGGATACTCCTGGATAGAGGACAAAACAAAGACTAATGTGGCAGTTTTATGCACAATTGCACATGACACTTTTATATTTGTGCCTTGGTTACATTAGTAAAAGCCATTTATTTATTGTTTCAGCTTGCTTGTTTAGAGCATCACAATCTAAATAAACTTAAGTGTGTTTATCAATAAAGGTTTTGACATGACTTGCGTATATTTGGTATGTATATCGTATATGGATTGAACAATTATATATATTTGAGTTTCTAACAATTATGTTTGTGTTTCTAACATATTTCTTGGGTCTTGTGAACAATTATATATGTATTTGAGTATTTACGAACATACTACATGTGTAAATTTTGAATTTGTACAAAAAAAATTCCAATTGGTTGGCTGCTCAAGTAGCGCCTAGCGATTTTTGCAACATTGGCGTAAAGCAACAATGATAGTATTATGATGTGTATAGCTGTTCACCTTTTAATTGTATACTCGTGTTAAATGTTTGTTTGGTGACTTTGCTATTTGAAGCAATGAACAAGATTATATTTATACGTTTATGTTTTGGACATGAATATGTAATTCTTCAGTTATGGTGAGAACAATAATAATGTCACTTGTGAAAATAAATGTCTCAATACCTTTTATATGGATTTCAGCTTGGGACTGAGATCTCAAGAAACTAAAAAGGTATTTACCACACTGAGAGCTCTTGTTGAGGTCCTGGAGGTCCTAAGCAAAGACTCAGCACCTGATGGAGTTGGAAGATATATTACAGAAGAGGTATTTCTTCTCTTTCCTCCTGCCTATGAGATAACAATACCCATGCACCATCTAGAAATTTATTAGCGTAAAGTCAAAATATTCTACAGTGTTGATGCTTATTATCTCTTTCTTTTCTCTGTTCGATCCAGATGTGCTGTTTTCTAAACTTCTTTAAGCACCCCAAATGCTCATAGATAGATAAATCATAAATGTAACTTACTTTTGTGTAAAGAGTAACAGCTCCATGGGCTCTTAAGCTCGTTGACACGGAACATGATTTTTCTATATATTGATTAAAATGTTTTATCATTTTTCTTTTTTCTGTTTCATTTATTTGTATATATACATATATTCCAGTTAAAAAGGTTAAAGAAAACAGATCAAGGATTGTCGGGGGATCTAACACCTTACAACATCGTTCCTCTTGAAGCACCGTCTTTGACAAATGCTATTGGGTTCTATCCAGAAGTAAGTTAAATGACTTTCCTAGTTGTAGTTTGTTCTTTATGAAGAGCTTATGCACACTTTGTTGAGTATTCTTTGAGGCAAGGCCTTTTTGAATAGTGCTTCATTTCAAAATTTTAATTCGCAGGTTAGAGGTGCAATATCGGCACTTAGATATCATGAACAATATCCCAGGCTTCCAGCCGATTTTGAGGTTCCTGCACACCGTAACTTAGACATGTTTGATCTTTTGGAGCTCGTGTTTGGTTTTCAGGTTTGTACTCCATATTCAAACCTTGTTGATGCAGGGTATATGTTTGTGTGTTGTGCAAGATTGTTAGAATGATGTGTTCACAAATTATTGGTTCAAGATCAGTCACTCATTCACTATGAGGATCTTAGTTGTCTGCAGCCTTTTGCCTGTAGTTTTGCAACTTTTTGTCAATTAGCTATGCTTTTAGAGCATTGTTATTGACTTATGGTCCATAATCTAATTAGCTATTTTCTAATGAGTATGGCAAACTGTCTTTTGCTTCTCTTGTTTCTTTGTTATCTGTCTGAATTTTGTCAGTTTGGTTTTTTTACTTGCTGTGACATTACGTGTAGAAAGACAATATCAGGAATCAGCGTGAGAATGTTGTTCTTGCTTTAGCAAATGCACAGTCACACCTTGGCATACCTTCAGAAGCTGATCCAGTGAGTAATTCTATCTGAACATTTCCATCAGATTTTCTTTAACTATTTTTTTCATGGTGTTTTCTTTCCTATCACTTGCTTATGCAGCATTAATGGAATAATTCTGATGTGTCATTTCATAATCTTCTTAGAAAATGGACGAGAGAGCTATAACGGAGGTTTTCCTGAAGGTTCTGGATAATTACATCAAATGGTGCAAATATCTGCGTATACGTCTTGTTTGGAACAGGTGACTTACCTTCCCTGCTATTTTACCTTTTAATATTCATCAGTTCTCATGGATTTGCTAATTTTAATAAGAAATTTGTTTCCAACAGTATACAAGCCATTAATAAGGACAGGAAGCTTTTTTTGGTTTCCCTTTACTTCTTAATCTGGGGTGAAGCTGCAAATGTTCGATTTCTTCCAGAATGCATTTGCTATATATTCCACCATGTAAGCAAGCTCTAGTATCTATTGGTTGATCATTTCTTAACGTAGTATCTTCTTACATTCGTCATGCATTCTTCTGAACATAATGTAACTAATGAAAACTTATATTACTTATAGATGGCTAGGGAGTTGGATGCAATTTTGGATCGCGGAGAAGCTAGCCCTGCTAATAGTTGTGTTGGTGAATCCAATTCAGTGTCCTTTCTGGCACAAGTCATTCAACCCATATACAACACATTGTCTGAGGTCAGTGAGTCCCTTCAGATACACTCACACACCTATATACTCGATAAATTCATCTGGTGTGCAAGTTGGTTATTAGGTTGTCACACATATTTAAATGTTTAATAGAACAAAACTGTGGTTACTGCCACATATTTTTTAGGTTTCATTACTTTAATTTTCCGTTCATATCTAATCAATCAATTAAATTTATTGTTGCCGCTGCTGTTTGTCATTCTACTCCATCACTTACTTTTGGTGCGAATCCTACCTTTTCAACAGGAAGCTGCAAGAAATAATAATGGGAAATCTGCCCACTCAGCATGGCGGAATTATGATGATTTCAATGAATATTTCTGGTAGGTCTTTGTGACAGACTACTCTTATCTTTGTACATATATTTTGGGGTTTATACTTGATATAAATTCAGGTCACCTGCCTGCTTTGAGTTGAGCTGGCCTATGAAGAAAGAATCACCATTTCTTCGGTCGCCCGAAACGAAAAGGGTTAGACATTGCACTAACTCATTTGGAGCCATCCACCTAGCCTTTGTACTTTGATCTGGTTTAATGTGTCTATTTGTCTAATTTTTTATTTCCTAATCATCAGACCGGTAAAAGCACTTTTGTTGAGCATCGAACATTCCTTCACTTGTATCGTAGTTTCCATCGTATGTGGATCTTTCTAATAGTCATGTTCCAGGTACCCTGAATTATTCACAAACTTTTTTGTATATCTTTTTGATATTGGTTAATAAATTAATAATCTTATCATGTTCTTTCAGGGATTAACGATTATAGCCTTCAATGATGGGAAACTAAACCTCGATACGTTTAAGACATTGCTTAGCATTGGTCCAACCTATGCTATTTTGAAGTTTCTGGAATGTAAGCGGTACTTATGTTGCAATTCGCTTCTGTTGTTAGTTGTTTTTCTCAAGTTTTGTAATCTTGTTACTTATGTAGGTTGCTTGGATGTACTCTTAATGTTTGGGGCATACAGCACTGCAAGAGGCATGGCAATTTCAAGGCTGGTTATTAGGTTTTTCTGGGGCGGATTGAGCTCAGTATTTATAACATATGTATATGTGTAAGTCTGTAATCATCTTTTATTTATTTATAGAATTCTATGTGCTTCTACGACTTACTCTTTTAATCGTGAACAATGAATTTTACAGAAAATTGATGGAGGAAAGAAATGACAATGCCTCAAATTCAATGTATTTTCGAATATATTTGCTTGTTGTGGGTGTTTATGCTGGTCTTCGTGTAGTCTTTGCATTACTACTAAAATTCCCGGCCTGCCATTCTTTATCTGAAAAGTCTGATCAACCTTTCTTCCAATTTTTTAAGTGGATTTACGAGGTACTTTTCTTTCATGGTTCTGTTTCTAGCAACATGAAAAATATCTTTGGATTCTTAGTTTTATGAAATCTCAATGGCCATCCAGGAGCGATATTTTGTTGGTCGTGGACTTTATGAGAGGCCCATGGATTATATAAGGTCTGATTACATAAATTTCGTTTCCCATATCTTCTGGAACATTTAAAGTGAAAGCGATTACTGTTATTTCTGTGTAAAATGAGTGGAGTCTTCAATATTTGTGTTTGATGTTTGCACAGATATGTGCTCTACTGGCTGGTGATCTTTGCTTGCAAGTTCACTTTCGCCTACTTTCTTCAGGTAAGTTGTGATGCATAATCTATATTGTCACTATATATTATTTAGTTACAGACTCGTTACTATGATGTCTATTTTTAACTTCTCAGATTAAACCATTAGTTGATCCCACCAACATTATCAAGTACCTACCATCGCTGGCATATTCCTGGCATGATTTGGTCTCAAAGAGTAAGTGTTGAACCATCTCTATATTGCACTTGTTTGGTTTTGTTTCTTTTTTCTTTTTTGGTTTATTCTTAGATCACTTTTGAACCTGCTCTAGCTTTTGTGCTCTTGAAGGACTCCGACTTTCTTTTAACTGATTGAGTTAATGTTCTTCTTCCATAGCTGCTTTGTACATTTGAAGAGGTCATTTAAACATATGATTAATATCCTTTTTTTCATCTTCTTATGGTTGCTGTAGTTGGTTTAGTAACTGAAGAATTACTGTCTCATATGCGAATATAACTTTATGAAGCATTTGCAGCCTTTCTTGAACTGTAGATTATTTTGCCATACATGTGTTTTTTGGTTATTGTTTAGGGGCGTATGATTCTCTTTTTCACCTGGAACAATAGTTTTCCAATGTTTACTGTGTAACTATTCTCTGGCCTTTGCAGATAATAATAATGTTCTGACCTTGGTTAGCATATGGGCTCCTATAGTGGCTGTGAGTATTTCTTCTCTTTTCCATCATCTTACTAGTAACTTCTAAACAGTATATTTTGGTCATGTTTTTTGTTTTTGTTTTTATTTTATTTTAGAGGTTGAGATTCAAAATACGTGTATGGTTACACAAATGGTGCAGTTCCTTTAGTGTTTTTTTACTATTATCCCATTTTATTTATCAGATATATCTTATGGATATTCACATATGGTACACTCTCCTATCTGCAATTGTTGGTGGTGTTATGGGTGCACGCGCCCGACTAGGCGAGGTATGTAGAATCTACCTGTGGACTTTTCATACAATTTCGGTTCTTCTAGTTACTCTCGGAAAGTACATTTTTTTGGTATGATTACTACTTGCATTAGTTTGTTGGTGATAAATTCTACACACATGTATTTGGAGTAGATTCGATCAATTGAGATGGTGCATAAAAGGTTTGAGAGCTTCCCAGAGGCGTTTGTCAAGCAACTTGTGTCTTCACAAGCAAAGAGGTGGGTTGGTCTCCACTTGCTATAGCCTATAGTTGTTCATTATATATATATGTATGTATGTATGTATGCATGTATGTACATAGGGAGAAGTTCATTTGAGAACCGTTCTTATTGCGAGTACCGCGAGTACCATTTTTAACCACCATTAATGCTCATTAATAGGGGTATTTGGTCTTTTATATATTTTTCCAACCGTGAATTGCGTCCGAGTGAGCCGTCATTAAAGAGCGAGTCTTGAATTTACCAAAATACCCCTCATTAATGCATCATTAATGAGCCATCATTTTTATTGGCCATTGATTTATTTTAATCAAGGGCCAAGATTGGTTCTCGCGGTACTCGCAATAAGAACGGTTCTTGAATGAACCCTCCCCTATATATATATATATATATATATATATATATATATATAGGAAAAGTTCAATTGAGAACTGTTTTTCGTACGAGAACCGCGGGAACTGTTTGTAACACAATTAATGACTCATTAATAGGGGTATTTTGGTCATTTATATATTTATCCAACCGTGAATTGCGTCCGGGTGAGCCGTCATTGATTTGCGAGACTTGATTTTCCCAAAATACCCCTCATTAATGCGGCTTTAATGAGTTATTAATGAGCCATTAATGCATCATTAATGAGCCGCCAAAAATTCCTAGCCATTGATTAATTTTAATCAAGGGCTAAGATTGGTACTCGTAGTTCTCGCACGGAACAGTTCTCATTTGAACCATCCCCATGGAAAAGTTCAATTGAGAACTATTTTTCGTACGAGAACTGTTTGTAACACAATTAATGACTCATTAATAAGGGTATTTTGGTCATTTATATATTTACCCAACCGTGAATTGCGTCCGGGTTAGCCGTCATTGATTTGCAAGACTTGATTTTCCCAAAATACCCCTCATTATATATACACTTTTTTTCATGACGGTAACAAGTTTATACCTGTCCTACTTGGCATGTTATCTTTCTTCTGATTTTGATTTCACGTGTTTTACATTATGTTCTTTCCTCCAGGATGCCAATCAGTGGACAATCATTTCAGGTGAGGTGCTTAAATTGAGTTGGTGTTCACATCAGGTCCTAACTATCTATTTCTCTGCTTAGGTTATCTGTTTATGTATATGTATACTTTAATAATTTGCAGAGTCCTGATGAAAATAATGACAAGACGTATGCAGCCCAGTTTTCCCCGTTCTGGAATGAGATCATCAAAAGTCTACGTGAAGAAGATTACATCAGTAATAGGTGAGTGATAGTAGCAGGGTCGTTTTTTGTTTTGAGAGAACAATCTTATTCTTACATACATGTTTAACATCTGCAATGACTAAATTTTACAGGGAAATGGACTTGCTTTCTATGCCAAGCAACACTGGAAGTCTTAGATTAGTTCAGTGGCCTTTGTTTCTTTTAAGCAGCAAGGTAAAGCTTGCTTATAGTAATAGTAATATTCATTAACATCTAATTGACTGGATCATTTATCTGTCACATGGGTATTGTGTGTTGATTCTTGACTATCGCATCAGATATATTTGGCGATCGACTTAGCTATAGACTGCAAGGATACTCAAGCTGATCTTTGGAGTAGAATTATTAGGGATGAATATATGGCATATGCTGTCCAGGAGTGCTACTACAGTATTGAGAAAATTCTACTTTCTTTAGTTGATGGAGAAGGAAAGCTCTGGTTCGTTTTCATTCCATTTTGTAATCTTTTTGTTTCTTCCATCCCTTTTCATTTGTGAACGATTTACTTTCTTGCAGGGTTGAAAGGATTTTTCGTGAGATCAACAATAGTATAATGGAGAATTCACTTGTCATGACTTTAGATCTGAAGAAGCTTCCTTTGGTGCTTTCGAGATTTAATGCTTTGACTGGTCTACTGGTAATTTCTCTATTCATTACAGACGCTGATTCATTACAGACGCTGGAAGACACTGTTGGTTGATTTTAACATATGTAGAATAAGGGCTAAATGGCTAATCCTTTGGTAAATAAAAAGGAACTAGTCCTATAAGGTACAGTGTCCTACGGGAAATGCGTAATTGGGCATTGAAAGGAACTGTGCATAGCATAGGAAACTTAATGAAAAATGCTTGGATCTTATATTTAAACAAAATCCCATTTCCCTTGAAGTTTTCAGCTTCAATTTTGAGAAAAATTAGCTGGTATTGTGCACGTTGTGTGACATCGTTGCTTCAATTTCTTTATTAGATTATGGATGAAACACCTGAACTTGCAAAAGGAGCTGCTAATGCTGTATATGAGTTATATGAGGTAGTTACTCATGGTCTTTTGTCACCTGAGTTAAGGTATACTGTTGGAAACCCATTTCTTAGTTGACTTTCACTTTGTCTCTTGCATAAGGGATTATAGTTAGTTTCTCAATTTGTCAGTGAGCAGATTGATACATGGAACATTGTGGCAAGGGCGAGAAATGAAGGACGTCTGTTTGCTCGTATCGGATGGCCTAGAGATCCTGACATTGTAAGTTCCTAACAGTTTTTACCTTCTATTCTAAGTTGTTTGAAGGCTCATTTCACAGCATATATGCTCTTGCATCAGAAAGAGCAGGTGAAGCGATTGCACCTACTTTTGAAAGTAAAGGATTCTGCTGCTAACGTTCCTAAGAATCTTGAAGCAAGAAGAAGATTAGAGTTCTTTACAAATTCTCTCTTCATGCATATGCCTCCTGCAAAGCCAGTTAGTGAGATGATGCCATTCTGGTACGCGTTTTTTAGATCTTGAAGAAGCTAACTGTTCCTTTTGATCTTTTTTTAGAAAGCAATAGCTCTGATTGTTTCTTGTAAACAGCGTCTTCACCCCATACTACAGTGAGACTGTACTTTATAGTTCCCATGACTTGTGGCAAGAAAATGAGGATGGAATCTCTACAATCTTCTATCTTCAGAAGATCTTTCCAGGTAGTTGCTTAAAGTATTGCTATTGATTAGATATCCATGCATGTATGATGGAGGATATGTTATCTTGTGACAATTTTCCACTATTTCAGACGAATGGGAAAATTTCTTGGAACGAATTGGGCGTGGTAATACTGGAGATGTGGACCTCCAGGATAGCTCTATGGATGCATTGGAGCTTCGGTTTTGGGTATCTTATCGAGGACAAACCTTAGCTAGGACTGGTCAGATTCTCTTTTGTTACTTGTTTTGAAAGAAAGTTTGATTAGTTGCTTATTGACTATCTTGTATTTCTTGGGGTATAGTGCGTGGTATGATGTATTATAGAAGGGCTTTGATGCTTCAAAGTTATTTGGAGAACAGATCACTAGGAGGTATTCTCAGGTTCTATGGATGCTTAGATTAAGACCTTTTTGTTTTAATAATGATTATATCTTTTTTTTCATGTTTCCCTATTAACAGAAGTAAATCCTCAAGCATCCCTTTCACCTCAAGGCTTTGAATTATCTCGTGAAGCTCGGGCTCAGGCAGATATAAAGTTCACATACGTTGTTTCGTGCCAAATCTATGGACAGCAAAAGCAACGCAAGGAGAAAGAGGCTGCTGATATTGCTCTTTTGCTTCAAAGGTACTGAATGCTAGTATTTTGTCATCATATTGATTTTATTTGTTTTCTATTACAGAAGATTCTTAAAATACGCCTTTCCCCTGACTTCTGTATCTCTCAGGTGCTTATGGCTATTATGTCATGTAGTTGCCTTGTTGCGTGCATATAGTTTTTGCAGTTCTTGGTTCATGCGAAAAATGTTTTATTTGCGAAAAGTGCGAGAAGCAATATTAGCCACTTATTTTAATTTGATCTAGTGGTCTAGATTAATCATGTTTTAATTTTTTAATTTAAAAGGGCATAATAGTAAACTAAAACTTTTCTATCTCCAATTTATTTCTCTCATATTTTTCTCGCTCCTAAAAAAGAATAAAAAACAAAATAAATAAAAAATAATTTACCACTAAATTATTAATTTTACTGAGTTTACCGGTGAATACACCTAGAATATTTACGAGTTTTACATCATTACCATGTTCAATAATGAACATTGCCAAAAGTATACGAGTTTTAAGATGAATTTTATAATATTCAATACTGAACACTGCTAAAGATATGTGAATTTTTTCATCACTATTTTAAGTCAATTATTCTCTACTTGTTCACCAATGAATTTAAGCTTATTCCTCTACAAACAACTACTGCAAATCTATATTTTTTATTTTCAATGAATAATAATCTAAAATATTTTCTCCTTGTTTCTCTTTTGTGGTTTTTCCTTGAGAACTATATATAATCTACAAAGTTTTGTAGTTATTCACAACAAATCTTATCTGTTCAATTACAACAGAAAAAAATCATATAATCTAGAAGTTTAGTAATTAACACTTTCCACTAAAAAATACTTGTTTTAAAATAAAAACAAATATTTTCCAATGCCAAATTGTCGATGCACAGTGCTATAGAAGAAAACTTACATTGTTGAATATAAGAAAAAAATCAGAAAAAGGAAAATAAAGGAGAAAGAAAAATACACTGTTGAGTGTTGAATACAAGAAAAAATCAGAAAAAAGGAAAAGAAAAGAGAGTGAGAAAAGAGATGAAGGCTTTAGATAACCGCCATTTTAGGTCACTAGTGAACATGGTGGCGATGGAAGTTGCCGAGGGCCGATTGCGGTAGCTCTTTTGACTTTTGAGTCCAAGGGCAACAGTGGTGACACTTTTGAGGTCATGGGGCGGCGGCGGTGGCGATGGTGGTTAGAGCTTCAAAAAGCGCCGGGCAACACTTGAAAGAGAGAAGTGGGAGATCTTTTAGGATTTTTGAGTCCATGATGCTTTTGAGTCCATGGGGCGACGGTGGCAGCGGTTTTGACTCTGGAGTGGTAGTGGCAACATAGTAGGTCGGCGGGATTGAGGTTGGCGTGGAGCTGACGGCAAACGGCAGTGGAGGAGAACAAGGTGAGTATCAGCAATATGAGAACAAAAATTGGAGATCTAAGATTTAGAGGAAGAATATATGGCAGATTTGGGGAGGGGACGGCGGCAGGAGGATTCCGGTCGGCAGCCTTGTCGCCAGCAACCAGTATTAGAGAGAGGAGGGGAGGATATCTAGGGTTTGTTCTTCAAAAAATGATGGGAATGGGGTGTTATACGGGAGAGAGGAGAGATGAGGGAAGTGTGTTTATCGATTATAATACCCTTTTGTATTATTATATAATGCCATTTAATGTTTAATTATTTACAAAAATGCCATAACTAATTGTAACCATTGATTAAATTATCTAGTGGTTAGGATTGCTTCTCGCACTTTTCGCATGAACCTCCCTCTATATGTGTGTCTGTGTGTGAATGTATGTATGTATAATTTATTTAATTCTTTTCTTGATTGTTCTGTTTCAAGGAACGAGGCACTTCGAGTTGCTTTCATACACGTGGAAGAGAGTGCTGGGGGGGATGGCAAGATTGTAAAATCATTTTATTCGAAACTTGTGAAAGCTGATATAAATGGAAAAGACCAGGTATGTGGCAATTTCTAGTGATTTTATTTTTCCTTTCTACACATCTATTTTTTGGCCCACCAATTAGTAGGGAGGAAAGGATTTCACCTGTGCGCATTTGGAACTTATTCATTTGCTAGCAAAACCATATTGAAAATGGGTATTGCACTATATTGTTTGTATTAGGGATCTTCTATTCATATATTACTATAATTAGGATTGATTTACTTTCCTAGTTTATGTTATATTTGGTTTCCTTATCCAGTCCTAGTATCGTAGTATTAATTTGAGGTGATTACATCACAATGAACACATATTAACTCTACCAATGTTTAACGTGGTATGATGTGTTTAATGAAGATCATATTGTTAATGGGTAACTAAATGGGAAATCATCTGCTAGTAAAACTATATTGTTAATGGGTAATGAGATTAAAAAAAGATTCTTTTTTTCTTTTTACTTTGTATTGGTTCAGATGTTTATTTTTATCTAATCTCTTTGGTGAGTAGCCGAATTTGATCCAACATAATATCTGATAGGAAATATATTCTATTCAACTCCCTGGAGATCCGAAACTTGGGGAAGGAAAGCCTGAGAACCAGAACCACGCTATAATTTTCACTCGTGGAGAAGCAGTCCAGACTATAGATATGAATCAGGTACCGTTTTTTTCTTTCTTACTTCTGTCAACTGATGTTTGTGTCTCTCCTCTTTCTAATGATACATCTCCTTGCAGTGCCTAACAGCCCCTGTTGGTGAGTGTTATATAAATGCAGTTTTATTCAACATCACAAATATTTTTTGTTGGTCAGATGGAGCATTAAGTAGCAAAGATGGATAGAAGAGGACTTCTGTTTTCACCGAGATCTAAAACCACCTCCTTTAATTTTGTTTTACATTTCTGAACAATACTCGTCACACATAAGTTCGTAGCCCAACTTATATGGAATCACTTATAACACCCCTCAGATTATGATCTATACAAACTATAGAACACGCTCCTCATGTTAAGAACAGATAGTTATCATCTGAGAAATTTATGGAATAGAAGTCTTTTACCTTTTATCTTGGTTTAGTTTTTAGATGTGACATTTATAAACTGATGAACTCAATATAAATATGAAGTTCATCCCAGCTATGTCTTATAAAGATCTTATGAAGTCATGTCGTGGGTTCTTGTTAATTTTAGTGCTTTATTCTTGTCATTTTTTACTGCTTCTCATGATAGACTTGTTTGTTGTTTATGAAGGACAATTACCTTGAGGAGGCAATGAAAATGAGAAACCTCCTTGAGGAATTTCGAGGAAATCATGGCTTACGGCCTCCGACTATTCTTGGTGTTAGAGAGCATGTGTTTACCGGAAGGTGTGCTTTTCTTTTGCAAATATGGTTAATACATCCATTGCCCAAACTACCAGAAACTAATAAAGAAAAAGGTACCGTTAGATATTCATATTTACTTTTATCTAATGCTTCTGTTGATATCTGGTACAGTGTTTCTTCCCTGGCCTGGTTTATGTCCAACCAAGAGACAAGTTTTGTAACTTTGGGACAACGTGTTTTAGCATATCCTCTCAAGTGAGTTGCTTTGATATAACATAAATATATATGATGCTCTCAAATTAGCTTCATATATTGCAGTTGATTTACCGAGTACATTTTGTCATACTTGCAATTTGCAAATATATGTTAAAAGGTAAAAGAAATGGATATCTTCTTTATTTGGAGTATCTTGCATCCTTTATGCTTACTTCCCTGTTGCAAATACAATTTGCTTTCATGTTTCCACCTTTACGTATAATTTATTCTAATAAACTATAAAAAAAAACACGAGTTAAATCTTAATATTGTGATTTATTGGCTTATATTGCAGAGTGAGGATGCATTATGGACATCCTGATGTCTTTGACCGAATATTTCATATTTCTCGGGGTGGAATTAGTAAGGCATCACGTGTTATTAATATCAGTGAAGATATATATGCAGGGTTTAATTCCACTTTGAGGCAGGGTAACATCACACACCATGAATACATTCAGGTATGTGAATGCAAACAAGTATTTTTAACTATTAAGGCACACACAATACATATACATATACATATACATATACATATACATATACATATACATATACATATACATATACATATATATATATGTGTGTGTGTGTATACTACTATATATTTTAAGTCGATATAAAATCTCGATCTTTCATTTTCTTTCCCTTCAATCTAATCCCTAATCTCCCCCATAAACCCTAATCCCGTATACCATCACCAAATTTTAAGACTGCCAAATTTAAGTCTATGAAATCTGCCACTGCATCCTCCCTCCTCACTACCGCTGACCACCACCAAAAGTCTCCACCGTCCCTCTCTATTCGCCGCCACAACATAGTATGGGTACCCTACTAGTGTGTATGTGTGCGTTTATTATTATTTGAGCATGCCTAATCTTATTGTATTTGTAGGTGGGCAAAGGAAGAGATGTTGGGTTAAATCAAATTGCCTTGTTTGAAGGTAAAGTTGCTGGTGGAAATGGAGAGCAAGTTTTAAGCAGAGATGTGTACAGAATTGGTCAACTTTTTGACTTCTTTAGAATGCTCTCTTTCTACTTCACTACAGTTGGTTACTATGTATGCACGATGGTATGTTATGTGTTCAAATCTTCATTGGTTCATTCTTTTTTCTTTATCCAATTGCTGTTTTCTGATGGGGCTCTTGTTTTGGACGCAGATGACAGTTCTAACGGTCTACGTTTTCTTGTATGGGAGGGCATATCTGGTAAATTTACTTGGACTTGCTATTATTGCTATGAGTTCAAATTAATTACAGACAGTAATGATGCATCCTTCCTTTCTGTTAGGCTTATCTGATTAAATCGTTCCTGCCATCCTGGTTTTCTTTTGGTTTATTCAGTATTCAGTCAATTTATAAATGATAGGCCTTTTGGGAATACCCAAGTACATAATAATACTTGTTTTTAGTGGTGTAGAGGTATCGTTTGCTTCATATATTAATGCATCCATCAATGTGTTTCAAAATTTCAGGCTTTCTCAGGACTGGATGAGGGAATTAGTCAGAGATCCAAGTTGCTTGGCAATACTGCATTCAATGCAGTTTTGAATGCCCAATTCTTAGTTCAGATTGGAATTTTTACTGCTGTTCCAATGATTATGGGTTTTATTCTCGAACTTGGATTACTCAAGGTTTGTGTACGGATATTAATATCAATTAACACTGATGGGATTTCTTTAGTTTCATGACTCTGGAGCTTGCAATAGCACAAATTGTTTATCACACTTTGACAAATAATTCAACTGTCTCTGTTTTTCTTAGTCTTTGATTTGATGTTCATTGATGTCATCTTTTGCAGGCCGTTTTCAGTTTCATTACAATGCAACTTCAGCTATGCTCTGTATTCTTCACCTTCTCATTAGGAACTAGAACCCATTATTTTGGACGAACCATCTTACATGGTGGTGCTAAGGTGCGTAAATCGTTCATGTGTTAAAAATATCATCTGAACTTCTGTGTTTGCAAGTTACATTCTTTGTTATTCCACAGTACCGAGCAACTGGTAGAGGTTTTGTTGTGCAACATATTAAATTTGCTGACAACTACAGGCTCTACTCAAGAAGTCATTTTGTCAAGGCGTGAGTATTACTTAGTTAATGTTGGCTTTTCTATTTTTTCATTTATGAAAAGTTCATAACATGTAACTTGAAAAGTGTTTGAAATTGTTTGTCAGGCTGGAAGTTGCATTGCTTCTTATTGTTTATATTGCATATGGGTACACTCAAGGAGGTGCGGTTTCATACATTTTGCTAACATTAAGCAGCTGGTTCCTTGTGATTTCATGGTTGTTTGCTCCGTATATCTTCAACCCGTCTGGTTTTGAATGGCAAAAGTATGTTTTCTCGCCTTTTTTTAGAAAAAAAAAAGATAACCTGCTACTATTTCTATGAATTTATCTCTGCTTTGTAACTTACATTATATGATTATGCTACCATTTGACCAGGACTGTGGAAGATTTTGATGATTGGATAAATTGGCTTCTGTATAAAGGTGGAGTTGGGGTTAAAGGGGACAATAGCTGGGAATCATGGTGGGATGAAGAACAGGTTTGTTACTACATTATACTCTTGGTCTTATATGTATTTTGCTGCTTAGTTCTTAGAATAGGTGGTAACTTCAACCTATTTGCTAAAGAATGTGTGGCGTTTTGGGTTGTATTTCATCTCCAACATGCCAAACGCTTACAGTTTTATAACTTGGCTAAAATGGATATGGGTCGAACAGGCTCAAACAGGTCAAAAGTCACCCAAAGTGTTTTGCCACTTCTACTTTTTAGACCTAGAACTGTATGGTACTCAGGATCACTAGATTCTTTAGCATTATTATTATCATTGTTATAACTATTGTCTTTATCAGTTTCTTGGTGAATTTCAAGCTTAAATGTAGTAATGTACCTAGAATCATTTTTGCAATTCAGAGTGATTGCAGCATACTCGGACCGTGACATGACAACCACAAAACGTTTATAGCCTAAATCCTTTTTGATTTTCTTCCCAGGCACATATACAGACTATCAGAGGTCGCATACTCGAGACTATCTTGAGCTTGAGGTTTTTCTTGTTTCAGTATGGGATAGTTTACAAGCTCGGGCTCACGGGAAACGATACATCGTTTTCGGTACATATATCTCAAATATAATTCTTTTAATATGCTATAAAGTTGGTTATGATTGGTCAGCGACGGGGCATCTCCTTTCCACGTGGCATGTACCATTATGATTAATTCATGGATAAAGAAGTTATTTATCTTAATCCTTACAAATTACCTATGTGTTGACCAGCTTTATGGCTTCTCGTGGGTGGTGCTGGTTGGATTTGTCATGATATTCAAGGTTGGTATTTCAATTTCTTTTGTTATTTATTTTTTATTTTGCCTTGTCGTTTATCTTTACTACTCTATAAAACATTTAGCTCTTTTTTTAAGACAATTTTTTAAGTTAAGTAGTACAAGTAATATAGCATGCTTTACAATAACTTCCAG
>JAUEJL010088447.1:0-14500 GCA_032274825.1 Drosophyllum lusitanicum
CCCGTGCCGGGCTAATGGTCTGACTTTCTCATCTGTCTTATTGATCCAACATACGGATCCGACTTATAGCTTGAAAGTTGTACGACATAAAAAGTACGCCCGTGGTCCCCCAGGGCACGCCCGTACCCAGGTATGCCCGGACCTGAAGAATATATGGCGGTCACGGCCACGAGGCACGCCCGTGACCTTTATAGGCACGCCTGTGCCTCCCTTACTCTCAACCAGTTTGCTCGCCTGACTTGCTGTTCTCCGGACAAAAACTCACAAAAACACCATTTTTGATCAAACAAACTATATATGGGAGTTTCCTACATCCCCAAAGAACTACAAACAATATCTATACATATAAATAACAACCTTTGATCCTTAAATCCATTCTTGACCCATTAAAAGCTTTAAAACCATAAAATCAATCATACAATGTTGATTCTATGATGAAGATGATGAAGAAGAAGGCTATCCACACTGATTTCTCTTGTTTACAAATCACAACTTAGGAGATGAAAGTTGATATTCACGTATGTATGTATGTACTGTAACTTGTTTTGGCTAGTTTGACAATAAGAAGTCAAACACACACACACACACACATATACATACACATAAGTTTTCATAATTGCATAAATAGTCCCTTGACTATTACAGTTCCATTATGACTGTTTTGGCCCCTATAGTTTATAACCACATCTTATCACATACATCCATTTATAACTCATATAACACCTTGTACTTTTCTCGTATAACTAAATTTATAAATTTCTGGATGTTACAAGCTGTTTAGCTGTGGGGTGTTGTGTAGAGGAAAACTTGACCAACGCTCTGATATTTTGTTTTGTAAAAGACTAGCCATATTTTGATTAATTTTGTAACACAAAGATACTTTGGTATTTGTAATTAGTATGGATGTTTGTGAATGATTATATTATAATTATGAGTTAAGCTTCTGCAGCGATTTAAAAAAAATTGCTTTAGATTTTCGATGTTACATATATAGCTGAGATGGGTATGTATTTGGCTTTTGTTTTGGTCAAATTTTGGTCAAAATCGGGATCCAAAATCCCGAATTCTATATAATAATTAAATAAATTCGCTGTGTACCGACTCTTGCATGGGGAACCTAAAATTCGGGATCTTGGGGTCCGAATTCTACTAAATTCGGGATTCTAAACAACGAAAACTATAGTTCTAAAAACAAAAAAAATTACAATACTTTTCATAATTTATTTAAATATTACATTACTTTCAAAAAAATTCCCACATATATGTACTCACCTTTGGTCCAACGCACATTGATATCTGCAATTAGCCTTCTTTAATGCTCCAAATTGCCTAATAATCATAGAACATTAAATAAATACACGAAGTACCTCAAACACTAATATTAAAAAGGTGCAAGACTAAGACATGACTGTGCTTACCACCACAGCTCCTTAATACACCCTAGTTAGACGAGATACACCTTGTGCCTCGTTAGGGTTTGACACGACTCGTGACACAACCTGTGTCCATCATACAGGCACACCCCGTGCTTTTGATGCACGCCTCTAGCCCTCTAGGGTTCGATAGGCCCCGTGCTAGACATGGCATGGTTTGTGCCCTTTGACATGGCCTCTAGGGTTAGACGCGCTCATGTCCGTCCCCTGAGTTATAAGTTGTAAGTTGTAAGCTATTCTTCTAAAATAACATTTTCCCTCGCCAAAATCACCTAAAACTCGATTTGAAATGTAGAATAACAACATGCAATTAGCTCTAAATGTTCTACAAGATGTATATTCATCATTCTAACTTAAATCGACCACATGCATTCAAGAATTATACTTAATCTCATGAAAAAATCATAAACCAAACTCAAGAACACGTGAGGAAGGGGTTCTGACCTTAAATACAGTAATTTAACCTTTGAATTTGGTTTGCTGAAGTTAATAATTTGTTTTAAGGCTTGAAATAACACATGCAAGCTTCAATCTCCTCTTGATCCTTCAATTTCCCACTTTCTCTTTCTACTCTCTCTAGAACACACACACCAGAATGGTGTTTGTGTGTGTTTGATTTCTTAAGTATAATCCATTAAACTTGGGTAGAAAGTACCCAATAACCCCTTTTTAAAACTATATTATTATAAATTTGATTTTACGGGTCAACTCTAGGTATTTCATCCCAACACAGGATAGGGTGAGAAATTCACAATAAGTTACACGAATAAAATAATAAACTTAAATGTTATTACTAGGGGGAGTTTTCTAAAAACGGGATGTTACAAAAATTAAAGGAGGTGTAAGCAGATGTTGTGATTGCCTACGTGAATTAGGTGTGTTGGATTAGGGAGCCAATGGTGACATCAAAGGTTTGACTGTTAAGAGAGAAGATGTGGTAGCCGGGAGTGTAGGTGGTACGCCATCTAGAGAATATAAGGTCAAGAGCAAGGTGCATCGTCATCATCGAAGGTTGCCGATGAATATGTGGACAAGAGTGAAATGCGTCGGGTGTAAGTGGTAGCCGGAGTTAGGGGTGCGTACTTCATCTTGGTCGAGACAAAGATAGAGATAGTTGTAAGACAAAGAGGGGAGGTTTGAATAGCGGGGAGGGGTGAGTTAGGAAGCTTATTTGATAACTAGAATTAGGTAAGAAGCTTTTCTTGGTAACATCAATAAATAAGTTAAAAAGAAAATTTTGTTTGATAAGAAGGATAAAAAGGGAAATGACTAAAATGCCCTTTAACTAATAATCAACCTTAACTCTAGTTAGAGTAAACGATAATCTTGAAACGAAATACAAGAATAAGGACTTCAATTTCAATTCTCAAAGAACAAAACTTACAACTTAAGCAAACCTTAGGGATGAACGGTGCAATTAACTTCAAATGCCACATGCCACATCACTTAGACCATGAGTAGCACTCATCCCAAACATTTCTCAACCCAAATGACACATCAGCTGCCACATCACTTTTTCTTCCTTTTCTCTCTTTTACCCAAAACCCAAGTAGCACCTAACCCAAACAACTCAAATATTTTCTCTTCTTACTCTCTCTTACACAACCAAAAAAAAGCAATCGGTTAAGCTCGGATTTGGGAAACCGAGCACTTACCCAAATTGGGGGGGGGGGTGTGGTATTCCCGATTGAGCCGAAGCCAACCCAAACACACCTGAAGGCGTTTGGGCTATGCGCTATGCATGGCCTTATAAGGCCTTGCGTGGCGGTAAAGCTGAAGGGCTTGGGTTGGGCTTTGGCTTCCTCGGGTACCTTTGAGAATACCCTTACCCCCTTCTTCGGGTTAGCTCATGGCTTCCCGAACTCGAGCTCACCCGTAATTTTTTTATGAGTGTATAAGAGAGTAAAGAGAGAGAAAATATTGGTTGGTTTGGAATAGGTGCTACCTGTGTTTCGGGTTAGAGAGAAAATGAGAAAAAAATGATATGACAGCTGATATGACATTCAGGTTAAGAAGGATTTGAAATGAGTGTTACCCATGATCTAAGAATTAATACAACCTCTAATAAAGAAGGATCACTCAAAAGTCATGATTTCTTACTTTCAACTATATTCGGCACCGTTGTTACCCATTACCACCCTTGATTAGAGTACATATCTTACTTTTTATTTTATTCTCAACGTGTGTTTCAAATATTCATTTGATTTTTTTTGTACTACTAGAATACAATTACAAAAGTTATTTTATAAAAAAAAACCTAAAGATATATAAGTAATAGATATACAAAGCAATTAGACGAAATATGTATTAATATTATTTTGGTTGTGTTTGACAGAAGTAGCTGTTAGCTAGCCGGAAGCTAGTAGCTAATAGTTGGAGGCTATATTTTTTATTTGTATATGTGTTTGACAAAATAGTTGGTAACTAGAGCCGAATAATATAAAACGACAAGAAAATGAGAAATAATAAAAATAGAAGGAATTGTAAAACAACTAAAAAGAGTATTTAAATAATTTTGTATACAAAAGGTTTCCGGCTAGTTTTAAAATCTACTTCAAAGAGCTTTTTATTTTAAAGTTTTTTGTTTAAAAAAAGCTTTCATCTTTTTAATTTGATCAAGACTTATAGCTTTGTATTTTAAAACAAAACGCTACAAGTTCCAAAAAGTTACGTATCGAACACATCCTTTATGAGAAGTTCTATATCCTTATAATTTCTATTTCTATTTATTCTCGTACTCATAAGATGAGAATGTTAAAATCAAAAGAGAAGATCAAAGAGAATAAGTAATTAAACATGTTATTAGAAACCTCTTAAACTTGAATATCAACAAATAGCCGAGGGACAGTTTTTCGTCATAGTGAGCTTGGTACCGGTATCGAAAATACCGAAATTGAATTTATTGAATTCTTGGTATCGAATATTGAATCAAAATACAAAAACCGGTACCGGTTTAGGATTGTCTCAGTCGGGAATATTTCAAGTCAATATGCTCGTCTTTACAAGAACCGAAAATACCAAAACTAAATTTCTTAAATTCTTAGTACCGAATATCAAACCGAAATACCAGTCGATCACCCGGTTTTTGTAACTCGCTCAAGTAATATTTCACCTCTGTGGTGAAGGAGTGGGGGTTTTTCCCCACAGAACGTGACTTAAGACTCACATACTGCCATTTATGAATTTCACTGCGAACTCAGCCCCACTAACGGCTAACAACTAGGCTTGCCCGTAAAAAAAAAAAAAAGAGTAATATTTCACGCACAGAATCTGAAACCTCTCGGTATCTTGCACCGAATTCATCTATCATCTTCAGGAACACTCTCGTCGGCGATTAACTATTTCGATTTACAGGTAATCCTTGATTTCTTTCTCTTTTCCAACTTTTTTTTTCCTATAACAAGCTTAAGCCCTTGAGTTTAATCATTTATACCTTATTTTGGAGCCCTAGTTTACTAGATTCGTAAGAATAGGTAAAAATTTGTCATTGTGTATCTATATTTTATGGTGTGTGTGTGAAGTGAAATTGTGGAATCAGGAATGCTGAAATGTTTGCAGAAGTTTATGTTATGATCTGAATTGCAGAATTCTTGAAGAGTTTTGGAATTCACCCAATCACCCAGATTACTCATGATAATGACAAAAAATTGAAAGCAATTAGGAAATAAGGGAAGCTTTATTGAATAAATAGGAAAACAGGAGATTGATTACAATTCATCTAACAAGCTAATACAAGTAAGAATGAGTCTTAATAGGTGAAGAAGAGAGCTAATCACATGCTAATCTTCTTCTAATGATCAAATGCGAATCATGTGCTACAATTAGGACTGTAACAATACTTTCTCCTATAGATTCTAGCTAGAAAAATTAATGGAAAAAAAAATCAAATTGGAAATCGTGAAACCAAGTCTTGATATTAATTTGTCGTTCCCCTTCTCAAGTGGCATTTTCACTATCACCATTGGACCGTTGGCTCAATCAGTAAACAACAGCTTTGTTCAACTTATAATGATTGCGGTCCAAAGTGCAAACAAGAACATTCGATTGCAATCCTTCTCCATCACAATATCACATGGTGGTAGAACTCCAGGATCTAAAGGTTGCCCTTTGCTTGCTTTTAACTATGAGACATGGAACACTGGTCTACTTTGGAGTTTGGACTCAACTGGTACTACAAGCTATGCTACTTGACCCACTTTGGCGCAATCACATGAAATAGGCCATAATACTTAGAAGATAACTTGTGTTGTTTATGCAACCTCAAATTAGCCGAAGCGCTAAGAGCTAACAATTCAGATAGTGTCCATAGCTTCAACAAAAGAGTCTCCATGCATGTAGGTGGTATGAGTGTGTTGTTTGTGGCCATATAAAACCTCAAAACAAGTAGTTTGGATGGAAGTATGGAATTTGGCGTCCTACCAAAATTTTGCTAGAGTCAACCACCTGACCCCCTCCTTAGGCTGTTCTCAATCGCAACATGAATTTCTTGAATGAATATTGCTAGATCTTACTGTGGAAGATCTTCTCCCCTTTACTTGTAATAGTCTTAAGTAGCCCATGCATCTTGTATACATTGTCAATGAACGCTTGAGCTACATGGATAGGCGGGATAGCTTTACAAGGATGTGAAAGTGAAATGAAATGACTATACTTACTAAATCTGTCCATCGTTACCATGATAACAGTTTTTCTCTGAGGCACAGGTTTACTTTCTATAAAATGTATTGATTTATTGAAACAATAGTCCAAACTTGTTGTGGGATAGGTAAAGGTTGTAACGCCCAGGATAAGCTGCCAAATCTGGGTTGTTCTTTTATCAGACCAAACAAGGTCTAACGAACTCCTTAGCTGTTTTTCTTAGTCCTTTCCGGTAAAACAGTGAGCTCAACCTCTTAATAGTGGCATGTAATCCTCAATGTCTACCCATGGGTTCATTGTGATAATAGTGAATTAAATTATGTTGTAGTTTGACATCATCCCTGATTACTAATTATTTATTTTCCCTTTTCTTTCCTTTCCTTCTCAAATGATCATCCTTTCATTCATACTCAGTAGGACAAGAAGAACCTTGATTGAGTTGGGAAATAATTTGCTGCAAGGAAATATGAGTTTTATAACCGGCTTTAATGTCTTTTAGGAGACCATTTTTAATATCTATCATGACTAAAGCTTGTAATTTAGGTCTAGTTGGCAGTCTAGAAAGGGCATCTGCGGTCCTATTCTTATTTCCTTTCTTGTAAAGTTTTTCAGTATATAATAGTCAAAACCTAACATTTTAGACAACCATTTAGTTTGAAAAGGTGTCTTCAGCCTCTATTCCATCAAACTTTAAGGCTGTAATGGTTGGCCTTGATTTTTAAAGTGTCCATCTTGTGACTACCCTCTCCACTTCCCAATGCAAACAGAACTACCCACGGTTCCGTTTCATAGCAATCCCCCATGCTTTGGAGCCAGGGATCTGCTAAGACAAGCAATGGGATTGTCTGTTTGAGATGTATGAATCTCTGCACAAATTCCTGTGAGAAATTAGGAAGTCCAAGGACAGGGTCAGTTGAGATAGCAACTTAAAAGTCTATCAAAATTCAAAACCCACTCGCGCCTTATCATTAGAAGAAAAAGATCTTTTAACAAATCAGTCTCATGCTTTGGAGCCTGGGATCTCCTAAGAAAAGCAATGGGATGGCCTGCTTGAGATGTATGAATCTCTGCCACAAATTCCTGTGAGAAATTAGGACGTCCAAGGACAGGGTCAGTTGAGATAGCAACTTAAAAGTCTATCAAAACCCACCCGCACCTTATCATTAGAAGAAAAAGAGCTTTTAACAAATCAGTTAGCAGTTTGCTAATGATGGCATAGTACTTCACTTATTTCTATAGTACACAGTCAACGCAAGAAACCTTCTCAGCTGTTTGACAGACTTAGAAATCACACACTTTGTCATAGCAAAGTGAAAACTCCATTCCTAGAAGTAAGGTGGCCTAAGGAGTAAGGACTCACTTATGGTGATCCAAAGAGACATTTGCTTTTTTTAGCATATAAGTTGTGGTTCCTCGTATTTTCCAAGATGAACTTCAAATGACACAAATGGTTTGGATAGGTAGAACTAGAAACCAGAATGTCTTTAAAAAAAAATACTTCAAGGGTGAACTTTCTAAGGAATGATCCAAAAACATTATTAATTAAAGCTTGTAAAGAGTAAGGAGCATTGTAAGCCCAAAGGGCGTAACTAGGAATTGTAAAGTGACCATGAGGGGTCCTGAAAGCAATCTTTTGAATGCTTTCCTCAAAGAATTCTGATTTGTGATAATCTGACCTAATATCAAATTTAGAAATGACCTTAGACCCCATTTAACTCATCAATCAGTTCTTCCATGATATGCTTGTTCAGTTCCCTATAGTCCAGATAAATTCTCTTAGTTCCAACCTTCTTTTTAACCCTCACAAGTGGAGAAGAATATTGACTGTTACTAAGCCTTGTAACACCAGATTTCATCAAGTCCTTCAGCATTTTCTCTATAGCATCCTTTTGAGTAGGAGGATGCATATAGGTCTCATGTTATGATCTGTTTTCCAGAATTTACAAAGAAATTAGGAATCCACCCAATTGTCCTGAATACTTATGACAATAGCGAAGTATTGAAAGCAATTATAAAAGAAAGGAACTGTTCTTGAAAAATTAGGAAGACAGGAGACCGATTACAATATTCATCTAACATGCTAATACAAGTATGAATAATCATTTTATAGGTGACCAATAGAATCTCCCAAACTAACTGTTAACTAACTTCCCCTCTCATCCTAGCTGACTAATTAAGATCAGTTGAGTGTTACAAGCTAATTACATGCTAATCCTCCTTTAATGATCACATGCAACTCACGTGCTATAGTTAGGAGTTTAACAGTTTATGTCTTGAGTCATTTTTGTTTGTGCCTTTGTGGAAACATTAGTTTTGCATTCAGTCTTGTTTAATTGAACATACACTGGTGACTGGTTTTATTTTCTATACCCGTGGTCTCAAGGACTTGCTTCAAGAATTTTATCCGCGGCTAACACTTTATTCACCTAGTGCTGATGCACAAATACTTTGGACATATGAATTTAGTGCTCTCTGTTTATAAACATTATGACCCCTCATTCCAAAACAGTCCTTTATTTTTGGAAATTCAGCTCAATTTGAATTCACTCTTGGCTCAAGAAATTCAGTTTTGTATCTAAAGTTCACTTATTCTTGTTTGTTTTAATGGTTCATTGGGGATATTCATCATTGTGCTTCAGCCAACTAAGGCAATAAAGCATATGATAAATATGAAGTATGAACATTATAGGCTTATAGCTGTGATTTTCCATCATTGCTAGATTATTCTTGATTTCTATAAAAGAAAATTTAGCTATACAAGTATCTTCCCTGCTTTTCTGAGCTATATGATAGTTGTCCGGGTTTGTTGTTTTTCTTTTTTCTTTATGTGATAATATTCTTAAATTCTTTATTTTTATATTTGTTTTCCGTCCTACTAATTGTTGTAAGATCACTCCTTGAAAATAAATAGTAGAGAGTCTTCTATATTTATGCATTTATATATTGTACTGGTCCGTCGTTTTACCATTGTAAGGTAAGATCACTCGATAGCTTTGAAGTTGTTTATGGTAGACCCCTGTTTCATCCTTGTTATTGTTATTATGACAGTTATTATTTTAGTTAATTGAAAGTTTTTTTAATTAAGTAACTATTTTGGTACGCGTAACTCTTGGTGAGCAAGTATTACAATCAGAACGTGTTGTAGTATTTAAGGGTCATACTTTTTCTAATTTCATTAAGGTTAAATTTTGATCTCTCTGACTTGGATTTATGGATGTAGAGTGAAGAATGCCTAAGGTGAAAACAAACCGTGTTAAATATCCGGAGGGATGGGAACTCATAGAACCTACTCTTCGTGAATTACAGGGAAAGATGAGAGAAGGTTTGGTTGTGTATATATAAATATAATTCTTTTTTTTAAATCATTTTTTCGTAGTTCACTGGTTTATATTTTTGTTATTATGTAACTTCTTTAGCTGAGAATGATCCACATGACGGGAAGAGAAAATGTGAGACCCTTTGGCCTATTTTCAAAATTGCACACCAGAAGAGCCGTTACATCTTTGACCTTTACCATCGAAGGAGAGAAATTTCGAAAGAACTGTACGAGTTCTGTTTAGATCAAGGTTATGCTGACCGTAATATCATCGCCAAGTGGAAGAAAGTGAGCCAATTGTACATTAAATATTAACTACTTTTCACAACATTCATCTTACTTATTGTTTTGCTTGTGAATTTCAGCCTGGCTATGAACGACTTTGTTGTTTAAGATGCATTCAACCACGTGATCACAACTTCCAAACGACATGTGTTTGTAGAGTCCCGAAACACCTGCGGGAGGAAAAGGTTATCGAGTGTGTACACTGCGGTTGTAAGGGCTGTGCTAGTGGAGATTGAGCCTTTATTTCGCACCAAACTTCTATAGGTACTGCTGACACATGTTTTCCTCTCTATTAGGTGTCAACATCATGTGTATCATTGTTAAACCTAATTGAGCGTTATCACTTGCTTGAGTGTTAATCATGTTTAACGGGTTAATTGTTTGGTATGAAATGGTTGTCATTTATGTTGATGTGCTTGTAAGATAATGTGGAGACCTATGATTTGAGCTTTTGGTGGCAAGATAGGCAGGTCATGGAGTTTGGGTAGGGATGGGTTGAAATGAGTCATCCTTTAGTACAAGCTAAAACAAGACCGTTCTGGTTGGGTTGATTCGCAAACACAATTAATGGTCTACATATGTTACCAAAACAATATAATTACAATTAAGGCCGCAAACAAGTAACAACCTAGCTCCGGTTGGCTACTTTAGATTTAGCTTGAGCCTGTGCAGCTCAAAAGTATAACAAGCATTCATGGTCCAAGCTCGGGCTTGACTCGAGTTTGGTTTGGTTTAGAAAAGTAGGGTTTAGGCGTTGTGACGCACTTTGAGGTGCTCGCAGCATGTACATGCCAAAATAGTGGGTTAGAGGCTTTGAAACTAGAGAGGTTTTTTTTGGTCTTGGGTCTTGGGCTATGGGTGTTTTTAGCGGAAATAGCTGGTAGCTAGAGCCAGTAGCTGAAGCCCATAGTGGAAATGACAAATCATAAAATAAAAGGAAATTGTAAAACAATTAAAGAGCGTATTTAGGTAATTTTGTATATAAAAAGCTTCCAACTAGTTTTAAAAGATACTTCAAGAAGCTTTTGTTATAGAGCCTTTTGATAATAAAGGAAGCTTTCAACATTTTCATGGAGACAAGACTTGTAGTTTTTTTTTAAAACAAAAAGCTACCGGCTCAAAAAAAACCTTTAAAAGACTGCGTACCAAACACACCCTATGTGCTAGTTTTAGGGGGTGTTTGGGTTGGCTTATTTAGGTGCCGTATGAGCTTATTAGCTTATTTGCATAGCTTATTAGAAAATCGATGTTAATTAGAGTATAAGAAGTGGAGGGTGGTGAATGGGTGTGGTGGGGTGACCACTTGGGGGTGGGTGTGGTACCACTCCCTTAAGGTGTGGTGGAAGGGGATGTGTGGTATTCACCACATATGAATGGGTGTGGGGTGGACACTTATGTTTTTAACTTTTTTTTTTATTTTAAATTTGATTGGTTAGTTGAGTAATATGAGTCCTATAATTTAGTGTGATGAGAAGGAACCACTACGAGGCTAAGTGGTTGATTAAGTGGTAGGAGAAAAAAACTGACGTGACAGTGTGGTGGGTGTGATTCTATGTGACCACTCCTTGTACTCTTAGAGATTTTGAGCTTATTAATTAAATTTATTTAATGACCCTTCTAATTCTTCCTTTTTGTCCTCTACATTATATAATCTAAACAATTCAATATATAATCAAATTTTTTTGGCCATTTCCTCTTATTTGTAAATAACTTTAAAACCGATAAGCCATAAACTAATTCAAACACTATATTAGCTAATAAACTTATAAACCAATAAACTAATAAGCTTAAAGCCTAAAATAATAAGCTAATCTAAACACACCCTTATTTGTATTAGCTTTCAAAGCCACCAATGGAAAACATCGACGTGGCTTTAAAATCCCAAGTCGTCAAGGATAGGATTGGCTAAGGTGAAGCCATGACGTTTTATAAAGCTTGACTGAAGGCGATAATTTTATATGTAGATTATAATTTTAAGATAACACAAGTTACTTTATTCATAAATAAATAGATCTGAGTCTTTTTAAGTTCCTACCTCAAATTTGACCTTTATAAATATGCACATTCCCTATATGAGATCAGCAAGAATTTGATGCTTCTTTAATGCCTTAGCTCAACTTTTACCTTTATATATACATACATATCCATATATGCCTCTACAACTATAGGATGAAGAAACAATAGATACACATATCATGTGGATGATTCAGAAGAGAAAAAAAAAGCTTAACATGTTCTTGACTACTAGTAATATCCACCAACACCCCTCCTTCCAATTGCTTGGCTTCTACTTCTGGAAATATGAAAGTCAATCCTTATGTTGATTTCTTCATCAAATTCATACCACTTATCCTCTTCGATCGTAGCCACCCTTCCCAACCCTAACGAACTATAACAATGCCGAACCTCATCGAATCCAGAAACATCAAATTCGTTGCTAGTCGTACGAATAATCCTCTCCGATGTAGTTCTAAGTAGGACCGCCTCTTTACTAGTACAATTACTATGATTTATAGTCCAGTAGTTTGCCCCAAAGTAGCGTGGTGGTGGTGCTAGTGGCGGGAAACCGCTAACATTCATAACAGGACCGGCTTTTTCATCAAGAATGACCATTTTACCGACGTATACTTCTTTCGCCCTCCTGAGTAATCTCCCTGGTGCGGAAATGTATTTTCGCAACTTCGGTCTCATATGGTTTTGCCAGGATAATATAGTAGAACCCTAGAGATTTAAGGTGGAGTAGAAATGATGTTATAAATAGCAAGTTGTTTGTTTGGGTATCTTGATCTTGATTGAAAAGTTTAAAAAAGGGAATTTTTATATTTTGTTTGAAAATTTTGGATGGTGTTATTTACAAGTCTTTATCTATTTGTTTTATGTAGATGCTGATTTTTGAATTCCTGCACATTAATTATAATTGTAGTTAAGTGTTTGTTATGTAGTGATAAATGGAGAATATAGTTAGGTCATTAAGGGGCAATCAAAAAAATGATTTTGTTTAAATGTGGTGTATCATTTTTCAAGGTATTTTAATTCTTTTTTCGATTATTTGTTGAGTAATGTCTCACATCAAATGAAAAGGTGACTTTGTAATAGGGGTGTGTATACTATAGGGCGGTATGGGGCGGTTTTAAGCTTAAACGAACCCGGTCTGCTAATCTCGGTTTTAGTATTTTTCAAACCCAATGGTTTAGTTTTCTATCCCGGTTTTGGCGGATTCTAGTCATTAACGGTTTGGTTTCGGTTTTAAAACCGAACCCACCAGGTTTTCAACATTAATATATACTTTCTTGAATTAACATTCATTTTTAGCATTATATATAAATTTCAGCAACAAGATCTAATTTCAGCATTAATTCAGTGTTTAATAACATACTTTATCACTAAATACCACTTTCAGCCAAAAAATTCAAAATAAAAAAAAAATATTTATCATATAATTATAGGATAAACTTACATCTGAAAATAGGTAAATGGTTAGTAATTTGAACTTGGAATATTTAATGAGCTTGATTAACTTCTATTTAGTAACTATAAAATTAAAACATATATAGTATATTAAATATAAGTGAGCCTGTTTTCTAATGGGGCAGTTTCTGGTTAAAACTGAAACAAAACCGAACCCGTCGGTATTTTCAAAATTTAAAATTGAACCGTCAATTTTGAAATGGTTTCGGTTCTATCGGTTTGGTTTGGTTTTGTTAGTTTTAACGGATTGGTTTTGGTTTTCGGGTTTTGATGCTCATCCCTTCTTTGTAATATGCTTAATAAGGGTCATGTGCTACTCAACTCATAGCCAATTGGTTTGAGTTAGAACCTCACAAACTTACATTGTATTAGAGCAAGGTTTACCCGTGGTTAGTCAACGGCCATACAGACTCCATGTAACCCATAAGTATCCACGTGTTAGGCGTAATAAAAGGAACGTCACACGTGAGGGGCGTGTTGAGTAATGTCTCATACGGACGAAAAGTGAATTTGTAATGTGTTTAATAAGGATCTCGAGCTACTCCACTCGTAACTAATTGGTTTTGAATTGAAACCCTACAAACTTGCATTATTTTCATTCATTGTTATAAGAAGAGACTTTCATTTTATTTTTATTTTTATTTTTCTTCGGTGAGGGGTTAATTGTGCCTTTTGAAATGATATATACGAGATATGATATTTCCGTTGTATTGGGAAAGTATATTAGTTTATTATTTACATCTAAAGTATATTTTATAAGGAATATATCATATGAATAGGTATGTTTTTGGACTGTGCAGAGCACAACCCTGTCTTGTTTTAATTTATAATGTTATGTTGTACAAGTTTAGGTTGATATGTGTTAACTTGAATTGTCGGTTAATAGTTTAACACGAGAGAGTTATTACATGGAATGACTGCATTATATTTGCATAGAAAGCTATACACATTATATATAAAATATTTATAGATATCACAGTCAAAAGGCTGTGTAGAAAGTGAATTTTTTGGTACAAAACCAACTACTGTACTATACTTAGGGGGTGTTTGGTTGGCATGATTCCTTAGGAATTGGAAGGAATTGGAATCCAATTCCAAAGAATTCTCATATTTGGTTGGCATTTTATCAAAGGAATTGGAATCTTAGCATGGAAAAACTTTCCATCAGTTGTTGGAAAGTAAAATCCTTCCCCCACCCTATGGAATTGAGATTCCTTCTCTTCTCTCCTCATCTCAGTACACATTATCGACACATACTACCTTCTCAGTACACACCATCGTTTACCTGTGACCGGCGACATACGACCGGCGACGTACGACCGGCGACGTACGACCGACGACGACGACCGGCGATTAAAAT
>JAUEJL010088458.1:0-14498 GCA_032274825.1 Drosophyllum lusitanicum
TTAGACGGCTAAGATGGGTTCTCGCGGTTCTCGTACGAAAAACAGTTCTCGTTTGAACTTTTGCCTATATATATATATATATATAAACGAACATAAACGGATGGATAACCGAACGTTCACGAACATAAATGAACGAACGAGAGATCTGTTCGTGTTCGTTCGTTTATTAAACGAACTTCCCGCCGAACGATTTCACGAACGGTTCATGAACGTTCTGTTCGTTTACAGCCCTAGTTTTGACAAATTATTTTGGATTGACTATTTGAAAATTTTACTATGATATGGAGGAAGTAACTTCAAACTGCGTATTCAAAACAACTTATTTCATTCAAACCATCAGATAAGTGGTTTAGACTTCAGTTAAGCAAATGCCAAGCAACTTATTCTTGTTAATAATAGAAAATAAGGACATAAGCAGTATTAATAAGCAATCCCAAACACTCCCTTAGACCCAAGATGGCAACACCATGTAAAGAATTAAATGAGCCAAGTCAACAATATCAAAAGAAAACTAGCAAGAATATATGACGATGTAATTACAATTATGTTTTAACTATATTATATTGATAGTTATATATATCTATGAATACGGATTATAAGATATGGTTTAGTAGGCTTGATTGATCTCAAATGGATATAAAGGGACTATGTTTTATCCATAGTTACATGGAAATAGTGTCTTTAGTGAAAATGTGTCGTAAAATCTTTTTCTATTCATTACTTAAGTCGATCAACAATGGGTACATTAATGTATTTTGGCAACTCCACACCTAGTGATTGTATAATCACTACATTGATTTGTCTGGTGATCTTGATGAAAACAATACTATTTTAGGAGTGATTTAATTAATGTATCAGTCATATGCATGTTACTATGATTAATCATTTGGTTCTAATATTCTTTCATGGTTGATATTGCAGGCATTTCAATGCCTTTATGACACATCTGAATGGCTTCTTACACCAAGCAAAGGTGTGCATGAAGTAGGAACATAGCTTAAACACTTTTCCTTCTTTTGACATGTAATGCTATTTAGGATAGCGAAATTTCTGTTCATTAAGCGTGATACAGAAGATCATATTTGATCAGTTTTCAATCCTTCTGTTGAATGTTAAATGTTTCTCCTTCAACCTGAATTGATTTTTGTCCTTTGAAAATAAACATGAAGTTGTAGAAATGATTTCCGTGGAACTTCGACGTAGTCTATATTTGTGTATATGTAGTCAATATTTGTGTATATATGTCTTTCTTATTCTATAGGGATCATGTTGAGCATCACATGATACGCCATCCAAATGTTTCGACTTTTTTTCATTGTTGATGCCTGAATGTTTAAACGATTTCATAGATCACCCAAATATGTTTTGCTTCATTATAGCGATGCTGGTTTAAAAAACATGTTTGGATGATGAAAATGTCTCTATATCTCTAAAAGACAGAAATTACATTACGGAGGTGCCAACATGAAGTCATGAATATTTCTCATCTTCACGCTGCCCTCTCGAGCTGAAAGGGGGTGGAACAGAAAGGAAAGAGTTCATAATCCTTTCTTTTCTAATCCTCCTAATTTTAGGAGGAAAGATTTAAGGGTAAATTAAGCATAAACTCCTATATTTCCTTTCCTTTCCCTCCTTAAATGTAACTCTGTGAACACCTCTTTTTTATGGATTCCTTCCAAATACTTTCTTTTTATTCGTTAAAAAATCTCGAGAACACGGTGTAAAAGTGAATTTGTTATGCTATGACAAAAAACTATATACATACTTGGATGACTTATTAAATATTATTATAAATATTAATATGGTTGAGCTGAAATCAAAACAAAATGCATTACCATTATGCATTCTATGGTTTTGAAGACTAATGCTTACAACATTAACACCTTATGGTGAATGTATCAACCAAAATTGGGATTCCATGTATTGAATGAAATCCAAGAACTAATAGGTTATGAATTTATAACGGAAAATAATCCACTTTTGAATTTACATTTAGATAAATGTTAGAAGTTTTGTCGGAGTTGGGTTCTGGGCTAGTATAACAATGTTTGAAATGTATAACAAACAAAACTCGAACTTATAAGAAGCTTTTACAAATAGTTATATAAAAACCATTAGAAAGTCCAACTTATATAGAAGTCGAGTCTTAAATCAATCATAACTTGTGATGATTATTTTCTAATGAGAAGACTTATTAAGTTACCATTTTGTGTTCAAGCTCAGAGTTTGACGGTGGCACGAGTAATTAGTTAATTTTGTAGGCGAAGTGAAAATTTTTAATGTTTTCGAGTTGGTTGCCACAAGTTAAATTTTGTGGTACCACCAGTGATTTTTTAGCGTCACCAAAATTTAATAAAAAATGAAATGTTTTTTAAAAAGAATGATAAGATATAGTTCGATCTTCGATTTATACCTTTAAAACATTTTAGTTTACCTTCAAAATAATAATCTAATTAACAGGATTTCATATAAATTATGTTTTCTTTTAAATTTTGGCTCTAAAATACCGAAACAACAACTAAAACCTCGTTAATCCAACCCGAACAACACTCTCAGTTTTAATTAATTTTATTTTATCATTATATGGTATCATCAGTCAACAGAAATACAATGTCTTAGTGTCGAAATCAAGCTAGTATGGGTAGTTTGCTATCCCTTAGTAAGGGGTACTATGGAGATATTTAACTTTTAGAAGGGGAGAAAGAGTAAATTAGCCTCATCCCCAATATAAACCAATCCAAAAGTGATGGTGAAGTTTTGGTTAGAAACGGGCCTCAAATGGCCTTCATGTCCACCTTCAAACCATTACACCCCCAAAACCACCTTCGTTCCTTCACTCTCTGCAACTTCAACACTTACTCACATGGGTTTCTCATTTTATCACGAAACAATTACTCAAAAATCTCACCTTTTCTTCATGTTCACGCACACATCTCCACTCACTCGGAAACAAAACCACATGTTGCAAAGCAAGAACACTCAAAACCCACAATCAGTCGAAGAATTCTCGACAAAATTGAACAAGGGTTCTCATCTTTCGAGTCAAAAGATGAAAGTGTAGACAAAATTGATAAAAGGGGTCCGAAATTGAAGGATAAGCATTCGAAAAGGATGAGATATAATGACTCAAACGAGGAGATTTTGAACAGCACTTCGAAGAATGTGAAATTGGTAAAGGATGATGAGGGTAATCGGAAGAGATTTAAAAGGCCTAAAAAGGGTAAACTTGATTCCCCTGTAGCTGTTCTACGTATTGGTTTAGAAATTTGTTCGAAAGTAGGTGATGTTATGGGTGCAATTGGGATTTTTGATTTAGCGAAAAGAGAAGGTATAAGTTTGGGGCAATATCATTATGCTGTGATATTGTATCTTTGTTCTTCAGCTGCTGTAGGGGTTGTTCAGCCCGCGAAAAGTGGGAGATCATCGGATACAAATTCGAACCATGATTCTGGGAAATTCGAAGAACAAACTGCTGGATTAGAGACAGTTTGTCAAACCTTAGATGGGTTAATCCGGTTGATAAATGATCATGAGCACCCCTTTGAAAGAAATGGAATTAAAGTAGGGGAAGATGTCAAAGAGTATGCACTCAAAAGGGGTTTTGAAATCTATAAAGAAATGGTTTCTGATAAAGTCCCAATGAATGAAGCAATTTTGACATCTTTAGCTAGAATGGCAATGTCCAGAAATGATGGTGAAATGGCATTCAAATTGGTAAAACAAATGAAAGATTTGGGGATAAACCCCAGATTACGTTCATATGGTCCTGCTTTATCTGTTTTCTGCAAAAACGGGAATCTTGAAAAAGCGTTTGAAATTGAAGAACACATGTTGTCACATGGTGTTTATCCAGAGGAACCTGAATTGGAATTACTTTTGAGGGTGAGTATGGAAGCTAATAGAAGTGATAAAGTTTACTACTTGTTGCATAAATTAAGAACAAGTGTAAGAAAAGTATTACCTTCTACTGCAGATGTGATTGAAAAGTGGTTTAAAAGCAAAACTGCATCAAGAGTTGGGAAAAGAAAATGGGATCAATGGGTGATTAACAAAGCGGTGGAAAATGGTGGTGGAGGGTGGCATGGGCAAGGCTGGTTGGGTAGCGGAAAGTGGAATGTTATGAGATCGTTTGTTGGAAAAGATGGATTATGTAAATGTTGTGGTGAAAAATTGGCAACGATTGATCTTGATCCAATAGAGACTGAAAGGTTTGCTGAATCGGTTGCAGAAATTGCTAGACAAAGAGAGAGAAATTCAAGCTTTGAGAAATTTCAAGTATGAAAGGAATAATTGATTCATTTCTTAACATTACAGTTATCTAACATACATACATCACTTGTTGATGTTGGTTTAGGGCCTACTAAGTTCATGTTTTCGTTAAGAATGAACATATATGGTCATATTGGTAAAAATATACTTTTTACAAAAGCACATTGTCATAAAACAAGCTTAGATAACTCATATATGCATATTCCAAATAAAGTGGTTTCAAAACGAGAAACATAGGCAACATTCTTTGATCATCATGCCCTGTGAACCACTTTAGTTAATGCTTTTAAATGAAAGCTGAAATGCTGTTACTTGAACTTGTTGGTCATTTGTAGAAATGGCTTGATTACTATGGACCATTTGAAGCAGTTGTAGACGGTGCAAATGTCGGGCTTTTCAGCCAAAGAAGATTCAAACCATCTAAGGCAAGTGTTTGGTTATTGTTCATCAAGCATACTGGAAGTTAAAGATTTCTTAGAGGTGTCAAAATGAGTGGCTTGAATAATTGTTCAAAATGGGTCAGGTTGAAACAAGTCATTTCTAGTAAAAAAAACTAATGTGTAATATGAAATATGAAAATTATAGTATTACAATAATAATCAAAAATTTTCAATATAGTAATTTCCGAGGTTGTAGATAATAAAAATGCCCTGTAGGCGACCTTGACCTGTCCAACCCATTTCCTAAATTGACCCATTTACCCGTCTGGGATAAAAACATTACCCAAATTGACCGATTTGTATGTAATTATGTAAACAGGTCAAATTCGCTACCTTTAAGATTTATGTTCTATCTGTAACTTTCTTTTTGTATATATTTTTAGGTCAATACCATTGCAAATGGTATCAGGCAGATGCTTCCTTCTAAAAGATGGCCATTGGTTATATTACACAATAAGCGTATAACTGGCAATAAAATGGATGAAGGATTGAACAAGACGTTAGTAGAAAAGTGGAAAAATGCTGACGCGCTTTATGCAACACCTACCGGATCAAATGATGATTGGTAAGCCTTGGTTTTTTAATTTCCTTTTTTGCATCTATATAAATATATGCAATTGTAAAGCTTGGCATTCATATTATCAGGTACTGGTTGTATGCAGCTATAAAATTTAAATGCTTACTTGTGACTAACGATGAAATGAGAGATCATCTGTTTCAACTCTTGGGGAATGATTTTTTCCCTAAATGGAAGGAAAGGCATCAGGTCAGCAATAACTTCAGATTGAATTGGAATGCAAATATATCTTTGACACCCCCTTCGTTTTCGTATATATTCTTCATTTATGTGGTCCAAAAGTTGCTTAAACTTCATGTTAGAAAAGAAGAAATAGAAGAGAGAATATGGAGAATATGATTTTCTGCTTATTCAAAACAGTCAGAAGATTACATAAATATATACAAGATAGGAAACAGAAATAACTAACTAAACAACTAACTAACTAACTAACTCATATGTCAATAACAACACTTCAAGATTTTAATAGACTCGTATCAATGTTAAAGTTCAGAAGTTAATTTGTCAGTTTGACTAAAGGAAGTCAATCAAGCTTATTTAGAAACCATCTTTCCCTAAATTCAGGTGCGGTTCCATTTTTCTGAAACGGGTCCAGTGTACCACATGCCGCCTCCATGTTCTGTTGTGATACAGGTTGGTAATTGTTATTCTTATCTGCCATTTTTTGGTGTTGGATGAATTGCAGAAAGCTAAAAACACACACTTTATAAAATTAAATAAATAAACCATCAAACTGTCGAAGTATTTGGATTGACTGCAAGATAAGATATGTTTCTAAGTCTTTTGATGCTCACCAGGAGTCGAGAAAAGGCCATTGGCATATTCCTGTTGCTTCAGAACAAGATTCTGAAGATGATCGAGTGTGGATCTGTGTTACTCGTGATAAATCAAGTAAAGATATTCAAGAATCTGTCAAAGTGACTGAAGGTAAGTGAACTAGTGAAGTGTGATTGGGCGTTTTATTTATCCGTTAACAGCTTTTTTCTCCATAAAACACATTGGCATCTTGTTGGTTTTCTTGATTGAGTTAATTTGCGTAACAACTATGGATAGTGTATATAGGATGCCCAAGTATGTAAAGGTTTCGCTGAGGCCACTCAAATATAAAGCAGTTTTACATGCAACCCAAGTACCAATAGAGATACTTTTATACAAATTCTGAGCTGGTCAGAATAAATAACAAAAATACCACTAATTTTATTGCTTATGCCGCATCTACGAGTTGTAAAATAACAAAAATGCTTGTGAATCTACTCGTATTTGTAGTCAATCCATCTAAAGGTGATTCTATTTAAGCAGATTAAAGGGTGTTTTTGCCATCTTACAATTTTAGATTTGGCAAAAGCTTTCAAGTTAAAGGTTTTTCTTTTGTAATTTAATTATTCTCCTATAAGTTTTTAGTATTTTTATCAGAATCAACGGAAACGAAGCCTAGTTGATATTTGAGTGGCCTGTGAAGCTGTTTTAATATTTCAAACGGTCTTTGTGAAAGTTTTTGGATAATTTGGCGGTCTGTGCATGTATTTCCCAACTATTAACGTGTTCAGTACTTTTATCACTAGAAAAGGAAGAAAATGAACTTGATATCAGAACAGAAAGCAGCCATGGGAGCCATAAAAGGAGACCTCAAGAAATTTGTGGAAGTCTAAAAGAAATTATGTTGCCATCTCTTGATGTAAATCAAGACACAATTTTGACAAAAATCACAGCAGCAGAGAAGCTTGGTGAATATGTTATAGATTTTCAGATATGATATGATGAGTTTGACTTTTGAGCTCAGCCTAAGATTTTCTTGAAGAATGCTCAAAGCTACAATTCCAGACCAGAAGATTCAGCCATTCAGATTTTGAAGATTCATCTTTGTAAAGTGCATGTCTACTAATAATTTGTATATTGCTTTTTTTTTTCTTTTTAAGATTTCTTTGTTGGTAATAATTAATCGCCTTTATGCCTATTATAAAAAAAAGGAAAATTCCATATTCGTACAACTATTTTCGCTCCAAAATTTTAATTTGTGCAACTATTTTTTTCAATTTTTCTGATTAGGTAGAGGAACTCTGCAATTTGATTTTAAAAAACGTGTTGCACTTATTGAACGAAAAAAGTTACTGATTGCAGGTTGCATGTTGTTATGAAAATATGGATTCTAGAAATTACAAATTTAGCAAAATGGGACATAGCCATCTTTTAAACTTTAATGACTCAAATAATAAGAAAAAGTATGACTACTAAAACAAAACAAAAGATAAAAAAAATATGTTGGTGTTTTATGAAAGGGAGGTAAAAAAAGCCTCTTTCAATTACCACCATTTTGCTGCATTTTTGGATTGGTATCATGGTTTTTGGCAACCAAATGTGAAAGTATAAGGAAACAATTGCACAAAAACATTGCTGCAAAATTTCATTTATATAAAATTGCTACTAAGTTTATACTATTTATGCAAAACTACATCTAGCCTTGGGCTTTTAACTAGTATTACACAAGCAGATTCAACTCAAAATTTGACGACTAGAGGTTGGTGTAACGACTAGAGCCAGAAAAGGATCCTTTCCTTCTTCGACGCCTCTTCTGTCTGATTCTCCAGAAATTTATTAAGAGCAATATCCCTAGAAAATAGTAACATACGAATATCTACTTAGCAAATGGTTAATCGAAAGAAAACTTGAATAATTGCAAAACTTTACAAACCTAAGACAGCAACAACGGCGGGCACAAGCCAATGACTCGGAAACACAACTGGTGCATCCAACTGCCAAAAAAAAGAGTGAAACATAGTCAAATCTACAAAGAAGGCAGGCTGACACCCCATCAAGGGTGTTCTTTTCTTTCAAAAAGAAACTTTAAAACAGTATTTTTGTCATTCAGCATGTTTTTAAAAGCATTCTACATTAACAGATATATATTGGTGTGGGCTATAAAGTAGTTTCAATATATCAGTGACCTTAATGAAAAATATTGAACACTTTCCACTTCCATAAACCCTAAATCTATAGATCAAAATAAAAACTATCGTTGAAATCAAGCTCCATCATTAATCAAAGTCAACCTTGCAAGGGCAAAACCCAAAAATCTCCATCATCCTAATTTCATAACCGAAAATTTTTTCTAGTGTTCTTTAATGCATCTCAAACCAATATCATGCATTTAGAAAACGATTTTAATACTTACATCTTCTCTGTACAGCAAGCCAAGAAATTTGCTGCCTGAAGAAATATCCTTGTTTCTGTCAAGAACCCTAGGACTGTTTGAAATGGAGATATCACTTGAAGAATTCAAACCCCTGCCAAGATCGATAGATTTATGCCCTGGTAATCTACGATTCCGTCCTCTAACCTGCAATCCATACCCTTTTGTTCCCCACACATCAAACCTGGAATCACTCCTACAAATCAATTCCTTCCCAACAACTGCAGAATACGTCGAGAAATTCAAATCAGTCCTCCGTGAGGGCAACTGATCATCATCTTGTTTATGCAAAGGAGCTTTTTGTTTGACTGAGTTTGAGAAAAGCACAGGATCTTTAACATTTTTGCCCGTGAAATCAAGAATTTTTCTTAAAAGCCAGTAACAATTGGTAACCATATGACTGCTGTCCAAACAGTTTGAATCTCCATATACAACGATTCGACTCCCTCCCACCTCCACTAGCCCAAGAATACCCGAATCACCCTGCTTCAATTCACACAGGCTATTAATTTAATATTGTAAAAAGTAACATATGTATGTGTGTCAGTGTGTGTATATGTGACAATTTATTCTTGCTGCTTTATGTTCATATTTTGAAAGAAAGAAAATAGAAAGATTGAACTTTGCTTACGTTATCTGTACCAGATGTTAGAAAACTATGTGTGGCCCCACTCTCTGAACTATCATAAAAGGGGAAGCTATGCACATATCCACCAGCCGGGAATTTAGCAATATTTGTCCCAGAAGCGTATCGAATTAGCTCATCATTTAAATTGAAATCACCGTTTAGAATTCTATCTCCAAAAGCAATACCAAATGGTGCCAAAAGATCATTCAATGCTGGAACGTTTGCTCCACCTGTAACAGGGGTCCACCAACTTCGTGTATTATCATCAAAAAACCTCATTTTCACCATCGTATCAACATTATACCAGTCAGCAAAAACAACCAAACTAAGTCCGGTATTTACAACGTCGTCCCTCAGCTTTTGAATCTCTTCTTCAAAATACTCATCTTCAAGATCCACAAGCATTAATGTCCCATATTGGTGAGCATCAAAGCATGTTAACGGTGAACCAAGTGTTTCCACATAGTATCCCGTATCTCTTAACATATTAAACATAATATGGAAATTAGTATGCAGGTGGTCCCCATGCCAATCAAGAATGTCGTTTCTAACATCCAACGAGTCTCTTGGAATATAACCAGGCGGATATTTAATACTGTGAAACTGGTCCCACAAAACCCTAACTGATCTAGACGGTGTCGGAATCACTTTTAGTTTCAAACGTAAAACGCATGTACTGTATCGAAACGATTTTTCACCTAAAGCGGGAGGGCTGTAAATCTTTACTGTTACATTACCCTCGATCTCACCCGAAAACTGAGCTCCTTCTTCCTTGATTTGCATATGCAGTGCAAGATATCCAGTCCAAGGCCATATAATATCAGAATAAGTGAAATGAATACTTAAAAGATTGCTTTCTTCATTTGAAGGATGCCAAACGGGTGGACTTTCAACGTAGCCGATTACACCCATTCCATTTAATATGGTGGTATTGAAAAGAACAGGCATTGCATCCGCATAGAGTGGTTGTTGGCAAAACGGCCATGAGTAAGGACAGTCCGTATAATCAAGAACGCTAGGGAAGATGCTCGCTCTTGGCTTGTAGCTCTTCAATATTTCATATGATTCTAACCTAATATAAGTATATAATATTACAAGGTTAGAAAATTTGCAACACAGATAACGAATTTAAATACTAAAGGCTACGCCAAACTTAGTTGCAATAAGTAAAAATGAATCTTATCAGTATTTTGTCGAGTTTATTGCATAACAAGGTAATCAAATATGGTACACAATCTATTTCAGGTCACTTTGTTTGCACCAAAAAAACCCTCAAAGTTTCAAAATTTCCAAATTAAGGTCATAGTGAGTAAATGGTGTCTAAACACCTCATTAGCACTAATTCACATCAAATAATTATATAGAATAAATAAACAATAACTTGGTTTTCCTGATAGTATTGAAAGTTTTGAGGGTTCATCAAAATTTAAAGCTAAGGGAAAAAGTTTAATCACCTGAAATAATAAATGGACCAAATAACCCAATTATGTAATGGACCTAACGGTTACTAGTGGGAAATAAGGTCATTTACTCAATTGGGCTAATGTTTTTGCCAAAAAAGTGAACAATCCAATCAATTTGGAACATCATGAAGGGAATAGCTGCATTTATCAAGCAACAAAGGTCTAGGTGGCAATTTTGCATTCATTTATGAACAAGTCAATTTAGTTTCTAACATGTCAAAAGTCATGCAAGAGTTTATTTTAATGCTATAAACATCATAAATTATATTATTCAAAATATTATATATTAAATATACCGGTTCAACCTGACCCGAACCAAAACTACAAAATTTGACTGAAAAGCGTTCCGACGCATTATCCAACCCCAATCCGCCCAGTTTGCCAACACTAGATGGAGGGAGTAAAAAGTTTCTTTAAAATTCACATCAAGATGGGGTATGTTTGATAATTATCTCGAGTAAACAAGTAGAGACTTGACCAAACAATCTTGACGTGTAAAAATCATGTGATAAGATAGAAGAACTCACAGATCAACCCGGCCCGCACCCTGCTCATACATATTAGGACCCGAAAGCTTTGCAGCCCCTTCAACAAGGGCTTGTTTCATGCTTGCTGGATTTAAAATTTGTTTTCGATCACTTTCAGGGATGACACTCACAAGGAGACACACTACACCAGCGACCACAGGACTTGCCACACTCGTTCCTGATAAAGTTTTACAACCCGTGCTAATCTTGGATCCCATAATTTCTCGCCCATATGCAACAACATCTGGCTTAACACGCCCATAACTGTCAGAGTAAGAGGTTTATAGCCATAAAACTCAAATGTTTGTAACAGATATAATTAATATCCTTAGATTTAATTAATAAAAGTACTAAACTTCTATAAGATGAATTACCCATGTGGTATCTCCCAAGTGCTCATGCCACGTGATGAGAATGAAGCAATGTGATCGTTGTAATCTATACCACCAACACCAATAACATCACTTTGATCCGCGGGATTGTTCAGTGTACCATACAGCGGCCCATCATTTCCAATTGCAGACACCATTATAATATTGCTTGCTGTCAATTCCAGCACCTGGTTCACCAGTTTTCGTGATTTAGATAAGTAAGTTGGTAGCAAAATGGGTAACGGGTCAAAACGGGCTCAAACCTTCTCAACAAAAGGAAGATCCAGGTAATCAGGACCGCCGATGCTCAAGTTTAAAACATCCATATTGCTTGCAATTGCATAATTAAACGCATCTAAAAACCATGATGTGTATGAAACCTGCAATAAGCTGAATAAAAACTTATCATTCTCTTTAGAAAATCATAAAAACAATTAAGCGTATGTTCTTCTAATAGCATAAAAAACCATACGAGCTACGCTACTAATAATGATAATAATTAGTGATTATGTATTGAGAAACCATACAATATGCATTACCTGTGCATCTGTAAACACACGGAAAGCATAAATCTCAGTGTCTGGTGCAAAACCAAGGCATTCCGCATCTTCACCAGCAATAACTCCAGCAACAAACGTACCATGCCCAAGATTGTCATTTAAAGTATCTTCATTGGTCCAATTAGTGCGCTCCTGACATTTAAGAAAGCAAATTAGATTCTTACCAAATAAAGTAAGTAAAACTCAACCAATTTTGTAGCATGGTTCAATCGAAGTTATATCGCCATTAAAAAACCTTAATATTGCGGAAATGTGGGTGATCCGAACGAATCCCGGTATCAAATATAGCCATTTTGACTTTTGTCCCAGTGTACCCTTTTGACCAAAGTGCATCTGCTCCAAACAATGAAGTAACTTGAGATCTCTGCATAGAAAGCATACAAATCACACAATGTGCACCTTCCTCAACATTGAGCAAAATTATTCACAGAGCTAAGGCATTAAAGAAACATTATGAGCATCTCAAGAGAAGTCTCAGCCAAAGTGCACACTAAATTTTTACTCAAATAATAAATAAAATAAAATAAGCTTCTTTCATCCCTATTAACCAACTTAATTTAGACACAAAGAGGACAATAAGTCAACAGTATAGCTCATGACACATGCATGCTAATTATCCTCTTCTACAATATGATTCCATGCAAAGCATAAAAGACCGTTTCATAATGACTTCAATTCCAGTATAAACAAAACCAAGTTTAGCATACCGATGGGAAAATAATCTTTCACATCATCCAAACATCGATTCCGCGTCAAAGCATATAGTGGGTTGTTTTATTTACTAAATAGTGCATGTTAACAGGGTAGCTTATTGCTCAAAACCACAAGTACATATATCTCACGTACAGAATGACTTATTTACTAAATAGTGCATGTTAACAGGTTGGGACTTTCCAGTTCATCAAGTTTTCTTGGTATAATGGACTTATAATATCTGCCATTACAATAGTTTTCTTGGAAGCTAGTAAAGCCATATCAAATGGTTACGAATATTAATCACTCCTTCCATCATAGTCCAGTGAAGTAATTAATCTCACCCCCACCCCTTATTCCTAATAATCCCTGCTTCCATATCTGCCATTACTCATTTCTGCAGTTAACAGCGAAGCAGAACTCCTTGACAAGTTAAGATTGAACAAACACAGTCCAATTAACAAAATAATGCACTTTATAGTCGTTCTATACAATCACACGAAGATCAATTACATATATTTCAATCAAGAACATGCCAACAAAATTCAAGATCCTGATCGCTCTGCAGTGTTATAATCACATCACAACATAACACTAAAAGCAATTCGAATTTTAGTTACCTGTGATAGAAGATGTCTTCCCCAATCAATTGTCTGGTTACTGGTCACCGCCGCAGCCACGTTATCCTCACCTTCATCAAACGACATTGAAGTAAAGATCTTCCCCGGCCTCTTCTTCCCATCCGAAAATGCCCCGATTCTCTCACTTCTTTCATTCTCATTTCTGCCAAGCAAGTTCCTTAACTGATAACTTGAATCAACCCTAACATCTTTCACCATCTTCAGCCTCTCAAACTCCCTGATAACCAAACTGGCCGCTTCATCATCGATCGCCACGACACCGAAGTCCGTCGGGAATCTAGAAGCAGGGTTGTTTCTGTGAATCCATTCCCAAGATGAAGAACCATTGGTGTTCTGCTCGAGATACTCCTTGTGGAGTTCAGCTTTCTTGTACTCGATAAATCTAACTATGTAGTTTCTTGGAGCTACCACCGGTTGTTGTTGCTGTTGTGATTGTGGTGATGGTTTGGGGGTTAGGGTTTGGTTCTGACGTGAAATCTTGAAGTGAAATAAGGCGATTGAGATAAAGAGGACGATGAATGATAGATTGATAAAGGAGGGCTTGAATTTGCGTTGGATCGTCTTGATTGTCATGTCGGCGGTGATTGCTTGAACTGATCGGAACGATCCCTCATTGGAATCGGCAAGAAAGCTTGATTTGGTGAATCCAGATGAATCTTCGATTCGGTGCTTTGACGGAAGACGAACCTTTGGATTGTTTGTCTCACGGAGCTTCATTTCCTAAAAAACTTCATGTATTTTTTTTTTTTTTTCAGATATTGCTATATAATTACAATAGAGTAAATTACATTTTTGGTTAACGTGGTTTGTTCAAAATAATAATTTTGGTCTCTGGATCCAAAAGGTTACGGGTTCAGTCCCTTTTAACCCGAACTTATTTCACTTTTGGTCCCTACTCCGTTAACAAATGGTTAAATATTTATAAATGATCATTTTGCCCTTCTTTTTTAGCCTCTCAAGTTTGTAACTATTTTTAGTTTTGGTCCCTTGATGATTTTTTATTTTAATCATGTTTACTTATTTAATTTACCATTTATTACTAATTATATTTAATTTAATATTATAAATACAACTCAACTAACCTTAATTAAATATATCATGGGTTACTACCATGTTTGCAACATAGATTCAATTTTGTTTTT
>JAUEJL010088469.1:0-14498 GCA_032274825.1 Drosophyllum lusitanicum
TTTGGTTATCATCAAATTCTATGTTTTAGGATAGGCAGAGTTGATTATTAGGGTGAAGTGATTATCTCCCCAACAAAAACCATAAACCACCGTAATAAAATATGAAGAACATCGATTCTATAGAAAAACCTACGCTGAAAAACCAACATTACACAACATGTATAATCAAAACACACAAACATGTTTAGTTTCTGAGTGATCAACCACCAAAATGAAGGGAACCTTAAATCGTTATAGCGTGCTTAGGGTAGAACACTGAATTTACTAATAAAACATACATAACGAAATCATAACTAAAGTAATAGGAAATGAATAACATCTATTATTCATTTAGGGTGATTAGGGTTTTGATTGTGTGTTATAGTTACGGGGCGGGGATGGAATCTACTTGTAAATATGTATTGGGGTATGTCATACGTGTGTGTGGATGGATTTTACATAAAACTTACTTTTTTCAATAAATTCATTAAACACATAAAGGGTTAAACCGGTTGACAATAAGTTATCAAAGAAAAACCACATATAACGACACATTTTTAGCAAGATTTTGACTTTACTTACTTAACTCGACTGGAAATCAATCTTCAACACCAAATAGCTTTATAACTATTCATTTTTGACAGACGGTAGAGCTTCTTCTTCTTTCGTTTTCTCGGCTCTCGTTCTCCATGAGACACCCCCATAGAAAATGGGTGGATTTTAGAATATATTGTTATTTGTATTTTTCCGTTTTTGGCAATTGGCACAATAAGTCTCTTAACCTCTTTTCCTAGTAGACAAGACACTAACCTCTTTATAATCTAGGACAAAGGTAATGAATACGTATTTAGCTTTGCATGCATTCCTATTGTGTTATATCAAATTTAAATCTTTCTATTTTAAGTATCGAAATATCTAAGTGAAAGGGTTGGCTAAGAACTACTTTAACTGTTGTTATTGTATTGAAATTAACTATTTATTGTGTGTATTAAACGTATATCATTTTTCTCACTGTATGTATCCAACTTACATACAATACAACAACGGCCAAAAATACTAAATAAAAGTTTCCTTTCCCAAATGTTTTCATTACGACGCACCAAATTTTTAACAAACATGACCAGTAAACTCACAAAAACGTGTTATTATGCCAATTTGGTTTATTTTAATCTGCTATAGCATGTCATCATTTCCCCTAGTCGTCTTCACATCTAATACCCACGAAATGAAGACTTTGAATTTGAAATTCTTCATTAATATTTGATGAAAAGTAATGATTCTCAGGTCATGGAAAAGTAATCTAGTTGTCTAGAAAATAATGCAAAAAAATGAGCTTAAAATAAGTCAAATCATAAAAAAAAACGTTGGGTGCTGGATAAGTTTGGTTTATGACATACCCGACTTTAATTAGTGATTTATTGGCTTACACTTGAAAATTCATGAACTCGGTGTCATTTGAAAGGTAAAACCTATAATGATTTGTAAAAAGAATTAATAAAAAATTGAGCAAAAAAACATTTTTTACTATCTTGTTTTCATAACTCGTTGAAAGAGTTGCAGGTTATAAAATGAGCACAATGACACATTTTTTATGAGTTTACCGGCCATACGTGTAAAAAAAAGTTAACATGTCATAATAGACCATTGGAAAAATGTTATTGCTATTTGGTAGCTTTAACCCGTAAAACAAAATAAAAATTAGACATACATAGAAAATTTAAAGTTTGATACACATTACACATAATATAAAATCAATGCCAAGTTTAAAATTTATTTTCATGAAGTTTATCCTAAAATCTGCAACTTATTAATAATAATAATAATAATAATAATAATAATAATAATAATAATAATAACTTGGAAATTAGAAACTAATATTTATTAAATAATTAAAGTGGTAAACAAGGTGGTACCTTGGGGCTAACTTTCTAGAATTCTAGATTTATTCTCCACACGTAGCCAGTGGAAATTTTTCATACAAAACACGATTTCCTCGATTAAAGAAAGAATATCAACCGATTACCAATGTTTGTTAAACTTCAAATTCGAGATTTCGACGTATTTGACTAATTAATTTCATCAACCATAGTTATGACATACATGACTGTAATAACTGATATCATATTAGTTTTTTAGCCTATCATTAACTCATGACTAAATAACTCTAGTTATAACTAACCTTCACATCATCATTATCATTAATAGACCCACATAATATTAATTTAAATTAAACTAATATGATTGGTTGAAAGAAGGCAATGAGCTAGGAGCTTGTCACGACGACGACGAGGCGTCGGATGACGAGCCAAGCAACGAACAACTCGTAGTCGATGACGAGGGAATGACGATGGTGACAGGCTCGTCATGGTGGCTCATGATGAGCCACTACAAATGATCTAAGATTCAAGTTATTAAATAACATCATATATACTCTATAAACATTTGTATACAATTGTATGTGTTTCTTTGCTTCCATTCTATGTCATAAAAGTATTTAAATACACTTGAACTTAAATTAATGGTTATAGACTTTTAGGTATGCATTTATGTACTTTTTTCTTCAACTTGATTCGTTTTGTCTCTACATTCTAGAGAAGAAAGATGATTTGTACATATCATTTTTTTATCATATACTATATAAAGTGTATGTTTGAATCACAATACTTTTAAACATGTGTTTGTAGTGGTAAAAATGTCATTAATGTTGTGACAAGAAAATGTTGTGTACAAATCATCTCTCTTTGAAAAAAAGAAACATGAATTAATTTAAGAAAAGTTACAAACGTATTCGAATAAGATCAAGATAAATAAAGTTATTAGGGCATTAGTATTGCCATACAAAGAAAATGGGCTGACTTAACTTCAAAGCTCATAAACCTTCTAATTTTGGGTATCAAATAAGCAACATTATTACTTAGGTTTCCATTTCCTTTTTGTTCCAACAAAAACACTAATGCATTACCTTTTTGTGAACTGAATACAAAGAGAAAAAAGGATATTGGGTTCATAAAGTTTGAGATGGTACATGGAAAAAAGATTTATAGATGTTACAATAAAACCAACATTGATATTTTTTAAAAGGAAAAAACTAACATTGATTATACATAATTAAAAGTTATATATTTTCATCATGTGAAACTATTATTTCACCTAAATATATATCTTATTAAAAGAACACCGTTAAACAATAATTTATCAATAATTAAGGTAATGATTATTGAAAGGGAACTGCTTGAAAGGTACTTTGGTACAGAGGAAGTCTATTTTTTGCCAGCTTCTTTAGTTCTTGTCATTTAGTCAATTAACACTCTAATATCACCATTTTCTGTTTGTCTTTTCTCAAACTCATGAAAAATATTACCCTACAACTGACCCCATTAGACTTCATTTGATTTAACACCTCTCTCACATTCCAATTTCCAACCTTCTTCTTCCTCCAACAATGGAAGTTTTTCATTAAATGTTTCACCAGTGCCTTCTTTTCCAACTACCCTGCCCTCCACTATTAACACCTCCTTCTTTCCCCTCTTTTATTGCTTTTATTTATAACACTCACATTATTTACATATGTGATACCTTCATCTACAAAAACAATAATCTAGTCAATTATGCCTGTGAAATCAAAGTAGTTGACTAAAGTTATATAATAGAATCAGCAATACTCATAACAGCACATAAGTAAAATTACACTAATACATCATGTAAACAAGAAGGATTATGTATTTGGTGACATTTAATTTTTTCACATTTAAATAATATCTATTGGTATATACAAAACACATGGTGCATCAATCCTCACACAACCAAACCCTATGTCCTTGCTTTGAGTGTTTCCTTTGTACTTTTCTCTTTAACTTCCCCTCTACAACCAGCCTCCCCAAACATTCTCCCTTTTTTGAAACTTACTTTTTCTTTCATCTTCACTTTATCTCGATACTAACCAAGCATTCATTACAGAAATCTTTGGTTTCCATTTCTGTATTTTATAATGAGTTATCTCAGATTCATGCTTTTAATGCTCTGACCACATATATTTAAGTAATTGTGAATGTTAAAGTTCAAAACTTTAAATCTCAAACAGTCATACTACACATGTGCCTTGTGACCTTGTCTTTTTTCTCATGCATGATAATCTGTTTTAAAATAAAAAATTGAGAATCTTGAAATGGGGTTTCTCTGTTTCTTGTTAATTTTGAGAAGATTGTCTTAGGGTTTCATTAAGAAAACTTTTGGAGTCAAAATGAGGTGCTACTACTCAAATTTGTTGTTGTTCATGCTGTTTCTTTCATGGGGTTTCTTTATTTCAAACACTCACCAGCTACAATCAACACAAACTCAGCTTCTTCTTCAACTCAGGAAGCATTTGGAGTACCCTTTGCAGTTAAGCAATTGGGAAAACTTCAATGGTGATTTTTGTAATTTGGTTTCAAACCCACAAGTGAGTATCAAATGTGAAGATAATTCAATCTCTGAGCTCAAAATCATGGGAGATAAGCTTTCTAAGGTTAGTGATTTTCATGGGTATGCAGTTCAAAATCAAACTTTATCGGAAACTTTCTCCATTGATTCATTAGTAGTCACATTAGCAAGATTGAACACCTTAAAGGTTCTAAGCTTAGTTTCTTTAGGAATTTGGGGTCCACTTCCTGAAAAAATCCATAGACTATCTTCACTTGAACTTTTGGATATGAGTTCAAATTTCATGTTTGGTTCCATCCCAAATGAGATTTCAAGACTTGTAAAGCTTCATACTTTGACATTAGAGGGTAATTTCTTCAATGAATCTGTCCCAAATTGGTTCAATCCATTGTCAAACCTCACCATTGTAAGCTTGAAGAACAACAGATTAAAGGGTCAATTTCCATCTTCAATTGTCAAAATCACAACACTTACTGATGTTTCTCTATCTCACAATAACCTCACTGGTGAAATACCTGATTTATCTACCTTATCTAGTTTAAATTTATTGGATTTAAGGGAAAATCGCTTTGATTCTGAGCTTCCATTATTGCCCAGAGGAGTTACTACAGTTCTTTTGAGTAATAACTCATTTAAGGGTAAAATCCCTGAAGAATTTGGCAGCCTCAATCACCTGCAACACCTTGATCTATCTTCCAATTCCTTGGTGGGTCCACCTCTAGCAGGGCTGTTTTCCTTGCCAAACCTCAGTTATCTGAATCTTGGATCCAATATGTTAAGTGGGTCCCTTCTTAATGCCATCAAATGTGGAGAAAATCTTGGATTTGTTGATATTTCAAGCAATAGGTTATCTGGTAGTCTTCCTTCTTGTTTGGACACGAGTTCTAGCAATAAACGGGTTGTGAAGTTCAATGGGAATTGCTTGATTACGGGAAACGAACAGCAAAGTTCAGATTCTATTTGCAAAGAAGATAATGTGAAGAAGAAGAAATCATGGGGTAGTGCTGTATGGATTGTGATAGGTGTTATTGGTTTGATGGTGATATTTTTGGTTATTGTTGCATTTGTTCGGTTAATCTTTCGTAAAAGGGAACATCAAAGAGAGACTGTCACGTTACAGCACACGGTGCCAAAGGTTATTCAGGATAGTTTACCTACCGGTATTTCTTCTGAAGTTCTTGCAAATGCCAGTAAGTTTTGCCTAATTGGATTTGCATTTTGGAATTTGAGGTTGCTAAAATCAGATTTGAATGCTTGGAGAAACATATTTTGCTTCTAAGTATCTGATTAAAAATAACTGGTTTTAGATAATCAGATTTATACAGCAAAATTGATCATCTCTGGGTGAATTAAAATTACTTATTTACCTTTCTTTTATCCTAAATTAAGATAAAGCATCTGTATCTTTTTTTTCCTTAGAAAAAGTTTTTTTGTCACTTAATCTATTTAGTTATTTGAATAATGAAAATTTGTAGAACATCATACTTTCTAATTATTACAACTTCAAGCATCAGAAGCTAGTCCAATTGTCCAAAAAATATTTTGTAGAAACTAATAATCTGATTCTTATTATTGATCACTTGCAAAATCACATCCAAACATGCACCGATAATAATTTCAATCTGTGGTTGAGAGAGTTAATTATAAACCAAAAAAAGGTCTATCCAGCAATTCATGTATTTTCGTTTATATTTCAGGGATCATATCTGAAGCATCTAAGTTAGGGACACAAAATGCACCATCATGTCGTGTTTTTTCTATAGAAGAGTTAGCCGAAGCCACTGATAATTTCTCTGCATCGCTGTTTCTGGGCGAAGGCTCAATCGGCAAGGTATCATTAGTTTTTCCTGGTATGCTTTTAAATAGTATGTTCTTCCATCACAAAGAAAAGGACAAGTTTTGACTTTGATGTCAAACCAACTAAATTTACAACTTAAAAATTGGTCTGTATTTTCCAATTTGCAAGAAAATTTTGACAAGCACATGAAAACATACATGCGAAATCCATATCAATTTGTATCATGTTGAATCTTTGAATTGTTTGGTTTGATCTCAAAAGTCAAAATTTGTATACATTTTGACTAGTAGAGCAAACATCCATTGATTCCATTTACCTATATGAGATCCTTATAGATACTGTTGATTTAAAGGTTATGGAGTCAGTTTGCTACTTTGGCTTCATGCTGATAAAAAACAACTTTAAAGATTCCGCTTTTTTGCAGCTTTACAAGGGAAGATTAGAGAATGGAAGCTATATCGTTATTCGATCTCTCTCATTATTCAAAAAATATTCAATCAGAAACCTGAAAGTCCGGTTGGATCTTTTGTCGAAGCTTCGACACCCACATCTTGTTGGATTTTTGGGTTATTGCATTAATGATGCGGGGTTCGAAGATTCCACTTCAAGCAAAGTCTTCCTTGTGCATGAGTATATATCTAATGGGAATTTTCGTGCTCACCTCTCAGGTCAGTGTGCTCATAGCTAAACATACACATGGAAATTTTAAAAAAACTTGCAATATTCATTTACTCTTAACTTAAAAAGGAATGTATCTTTAGTCTGCTTCTACTTTCAATATTAGCATTTAAAAGCCTCTGTTTATAATCAAATTAGGGGCAATATGCTCCTTTTGCATGAAATTGACCCAATTGATTTGGTTAACACCATTTTTAACAACTTCAAATAATGTTCACAATGATATCTGCAGAGTTTTCTCCAGATCAGGTTCTCAAATGGTCAGATCGGTTAGCGATTCTTATTGGAATCGCTAAGGCAGTACATTTTCTGCATACGGGTGTAATTCCTGCTTCTTCAAGCAATCGATTAAGAACAAATAATATTTTGCTTGATGAGCATCGCATTGCAAAGCTAAGTGACTATGGGATGTCCATAATCACAGAAGAATTAGAACAACTTGAGGTCTTCTTTCCTTTATGCTTTCTACTTCATATAAGGTTTTTGGCTAAACTTTGTGTCTTGACTTGGTTAATATCTTGATGTAGGCTAAGGGAGATGGACCAAAATCATGGTAAGGTTCTTGGTTAGCATTTTGAATTTGAATATTTTTGGTCAAATTGTATACAAGTGTAACAGACTTCGGTCCAAAACTCCAAATGATGCAACTTTTCAAAAATTCCTATCAAAAGTAATCCGTACACTCGTACAATTAATCTATTGGCTGACTTGTCAAATGATGTGGCATTATTCAAAAAAAAATTGGTTTCAAAAAATATTTAGTAAGTTAGTGTCACTTACAATATTTATGTAATTTAATTAACATGATTTTAGTCGCAAAAATTATTATTAAACTTTTTTATTTTTGTTCACATTTGTTCTTGGTGTCCTTTGTTCTCATGTTCTTTGAGGGTTTTTATGGGTGAGAAAAAAGTTGGTCACCTAAAATAGAAATTGTGCCATAGTTGGTTACAAATATAGGACATGCCCCATAATTAGTTACTTTAACCGTGTTTACAACGGGATTATATCATGATAAATGGAACCGAACTTTGCAGGAATATGAAGAAGTTGGCTGATGATGTATATGATTTTGGTTTCATTTTACTCGAAGCACTTGTGGGGCCAATCGTAACAGGAAAAGGCGAAGCGTTTTTACTTAATGAGATGGTATGAAATATGTGTAGTCTTAGCTTCTCTTGAAAAGATGATAAATATAATATTTTTCTGTTTATACAACAAAAATCTTTTGTAAGCCAAGTTTTTTTTAAATTCACAAAGATAAATCATTTTTTTATGTTTAAGCTACAGTCTTTTCGAAGCCAAGTTTTTCTTAAAAAAATCATAAGATCAATCCTACATAAATCTTTTGTAAAAGATTCATAAAGATCAATCTTTTTTTTGGTTTATGCAACAGAAATCTTTTGGAAGCCAAGACGGTAGGCAAAGAATCGTCGATCCAATGGTCTTAACTACTTGCTCACAAGAATCATTATCGATTGTGATATCGATCACCAACAAATGCATATCTGCAGATCCAGCAAATCGGCCTTCGTTTGAAGATGTGCTATGGAACTTGCAGTATGCAGCTCAAGTACAGGCCACAGCTGATTCCGAACAGAAATCAGAAGGTGCGTTTTAATGACATGAGCTTGAAAACAACTTAATTAGCAGCAGCAGATACAAGTATAAATCAAGATTCATTCATATTTTAGGCACATAATTAGATGTTTAAACAGCTATAAACCACTAATCATTGTGTTATCCTAGCCATTCTTGTAACAAATTTGTAAATTCCAGTTTTTTTATTGAATTCTTTTGTATGTTTAGCAATGTGCATGATAAGAGTCGAGTAAGCCGATGTACTAAAATAATCAGTTTTTAGTGTTTGAATAATATGATTATCTAATTATTGAAGATAAAATAAACAAAAACTTTGTTTGATTATTTAAGAAAAACTAATTAGTGATATTTAACCCTCCATCCTATTTAAAAAATCATTTCTCTACATTTCTAGTCATTATTATGAAAAAAGAAGATGATAAAGAGTTGAGATTTTAGAATTAAGGCCGGGTGCAGCCATCCCGGAGGAGAAGCCTGGAGAGCTCGGGTAGATTTGGAACTCCGCTACCCCTCCCCCAACCCACAGGTTGTCTCCTCCCCCAGCTTACTATCCCGCTCCTCTCTCTCATGGCAGTGAGGTAAGAAAGATCAAAGATGGAAAAGAGAGTGTTGTGACAAGAAAGATAAAAAGGTTAGAAAGGATGGCCGACGATAGATTGATAACCGATGATATTAAGTAGCACGTACCAAGAGGTGGGGTGACAATTTAATTATATGTTATTTTAGAGTTGAATAAAAACTTATATGAAGTTCTCCCCACTATCATAATTCATGAAGTCACCAAGAAAAAATAAGATAGATATTTATGGCAATAATTCAATAACGCCAAATAAATTACATCATGTGATTTTGTCATTAATAAAAATAATTAAATCATGTGACCTTTCATAGAAAAGTCGAATTTTACTTGGGATTTTGTGTGCTTACTTTTGCTTTTCTTAAAGGAATATCTCGCGAATTTAAAAACTTGGATTTTTCTTACTGTTGATACGAGCAAATCTTGCGAAAAAGTAATCAAAGAATAGTAACGTATTTTCAGTTAGGATAGGAAGAAAAAAAACAATTGGCTCAAACTCCGGTTTCGAATCATAACAAGAATCAATCCAGACCAATTTACACTCTTTTTGGTCTGTTCTTGGTTTTTATATTTCACTTATTTCATTTTTTGTTTCACCGGGTTCGGTTTTACCCGGAACCGGACTGATACACACACTTTTAGGTCGATTCTCGTTTTCTATATTTCCTTTATTTTAGTGTTCAGTTCTACCAGGTTTTGTTTTTACTCGGATTCAGACCAAAATTTAAAAAGATATTTTACCGAAAAACCGGAACCAATTATTATAGGTTTTAACTTTTGGGCTTTTTGGTTTTAGTTTTTTTAGGTTCTGACCAGTTTTAAAAACAAACACATTTTATCTTTGAAGCATACTTTCTATCTTGTTTTGTCAAAACATATGTAAAAAAATATTAACTAAATAGATTATCATTAATGCACAATAATTTGTAGAAGTTTTCAAAAAAAAAACTAATCAAGCCAAAAAAAATAAAAATTTCATTTTTCATCCTAATTTTGACATATATCTTTATCTGAACTATAAATAAAAAAAAGTTAATAAGCAAATGTAAAACATTTCTAGAAAAAAATCAAAGATGTCACTTTTAACGGTTATTAAAAATAAAATAAGAAAATACAAAATTCGTCTTGAGAGTACACCTAACCCCACTTGCTACAATGCTACTTGTCTCATATTTGGATCTACATTTGAATGGCTAGGTAGGTGGATATGAATGGATTATGCATATATTATATGGACTAAATTAAAAAAATTAATTTAAAATTTTCAGATCGATCAAAGATGGCTATTAGCAATGACGAAAGTGAAAACGTTACGAAATATATAAATCGAATTTAATTTTGTTGTTTTGGAAGTGAGTGAGTTATTTATGTAACATTTTCATAACTAATCAATAGAAACATTTATTTATAATGACATTGAATAATTTTCATTCGTAATATTTTTATTTTATTTCTCTTTTTTTTTATTTATCAACTCTTTTATTAACTTAATTTTAAAGTAACTTTGGTGACATTGAGTAATTTCTATTCATAACATTTTCATTTTCTTTCTCCTTTTTTTTTTTGTTTTTATTTCTCTTTTATCTATTAACTATTTATTAATTTTTAAAGTAACTTTTAAAAACAATAAAAATAAGAAAAACTAATTTCTATTCATAGTGATCACGACACAAATGGATGGATTGAAGGTTGGTATTGTTCTATGATAAAAGAATTACGTAATTCATTTTAAGAATTAAGATATTTTTTGTCCTTTTATAAACTCGTAATATATGTAGAGTATGACTCGATTCTATAATTGATAGAAACCATTTCCAAAAATTTCCTATATGTTACGAATGTAATGTTTTTTTTAGGTTATCAATATGTAAATAATTTATATGTAGATTTACAATCTATGCTATTTTCAATTTTTATAATTTGGAAATCAAACTATATATAAGATATTGATTGCATTATAGTTTTCAAATTAATTTTCACTCTAATTATGCCTTTACTCTCAAATATATTTTGTGATGTTGAAGGGTAAGAAAATAATTTTAACTTACTTAAAAATTAAGAGATTAAGCAAAATATGTAAATATTTTATATATAGTATAGATATAGATACTATGGGAATATTTAATTAATATTAATTACTTTTATTTAATTAATTAATTTTCTTTTACTTGAATCGTAGTGTAACCGCACGCATGTTAAAATGTTTCAGTTATTTTAGCTTTACAATTTTAAACTTGACTCTGAACATCGATATAACTTTCTAACTATTCAAGAATCAAGTAAATAAGTGGCGAATGATTTGTGTTATGATATCGATTTGGACAATTTTATATCCTCATTGTTATATCTACTAAGTTAATAATCCTTTTTCTTTATCTTCATACTTGATTTTTACACGTCTTGATCATGTGAGTAGGAGGATAAATAGAATGATACAAAACCTCTATTTCGATTAATAGGAGGCGATTTGATTTTTTTTCCGCCTTTGTGTTTGTTTCTTGATAATAACAATGTGGAATTAGTCTATGTTGAGCACCGTGTATCTAGTCAAGTTTATGTGCTGTTGAATCTGTTGATAGTCGAAATATCCTCGTTTCTTACTAAGCTACCGGTAATAATATTCGAAGACTCGCATCATTCCGTGATGGTATTATTTTTGTAGTCATAAGATCACACGTAGTTATGACACGCTGCGACGTCAACTTTTCAGCCTATGACATGATCATGACTAAACAGTCCTAGTCATGACATACATGACTAACTTTCACATCATGACCATCTTCCTTTTAACTGTTGAAAGAGGCTTCGAGTTTGTCATGGTGATGACGAGCAAGGGGACGAAGAGGAGATGAACACAGAACACGATTAAAAAAACTCTAATAAAAAGAACCTTTAAGAATAATCACGATCAAAACACCTTTATAAACACTTTGGAAACCTAGTTAATAAGAGAACTCAAACTTTTGTTTAATAACATATTAGTTTACGAAATAAAATTAAGCTAAAAATTAGAAATACTCAGTTTGAGTTATAATATTGTTAATGATTAACTAGGAAATACCAGCACCAACAAATATTTACAATTCATGTTCATGACCAACGTCACACATATTATATGCATTCATGTCATGCGTAGTTTGGCTTTGACCACGTACTACTGTCACATGTTAATACTCTATAATAATATAATATAAATTAATAATTAACGGTTAGTCAAACCCAGACTTATAAAAACATATTAAATTAAGTTGTATACTCAAGAAAACAATAAAATGACCTTTTTTTAAAATGTTTGGTATAGGCCTACGATTGACCGCAGTTAGAATATCAAATGTTTTTCAAATTTGGTTCGCAAATAATGAAAGAAAATAAAAAGCATGAATGATTGAATGGTCTATGGTAGATAGCTCGATGCGATGATCCACCTCTCTCCTAGGTGGAAGTATCTTCGTCCGGTGGCGAACGTTACCGAGATGTAAACATCTCTGTTGAGTATTATCTTGACGAGTGTGTATTTGTAATACGTTTAAAAAGGATTTTGGTTAAACCACTCTTTGTCAATTGTTTCTGAGTTGAAACTCCACAAACTTGCATAATATTAGCGTCAGGTTTACCCATGAGCCAAATGGCCACACACAGTCCACGTAACACATAAGTATCCATGTGTGAGGTACAGAGAACGTCACACATGAGGGAACGTGTTAAGTATTGTCTTACATCAGACGAGTGTGACTTTTGTAATGTGCTTAATACAAGTTATGTGTCATTTCACTCATCGTCAATTAGTTTTGAGTTGGAACCGAATAAACTTATACTCTCACATGTTAGCGAGTCTGTTGTGGCTTCATTCTTCGTCAATGGAACACACTCCCACACCTCGTTTTCCCGCAAACTTGCCCACCTCCACTCCCCATACCGATTTCTTCTTATCTTTCTTTTCCTCTCTCTTAGACCATCGGTTGTGAGCTCATAATTTCATGACCGTGAAGCCCTACCCTTAATCACGTAAAGGGCCTTACAATCAACCAAAACCTTTTGGTTTTTCGCTTTCTTGACCAAACACATCAACCACAATTCATAGTATTTCATATGCTTAATTTCAGTTTATAATTATTCATATCAACATTTGTAACATTCATTTACCGACCATCTCATAATCAAGGCCAAGATTTGTAACTTCAACCGAATTAACCCCTAATTGGGTTTCAAACTGAAAATCTACCCACATGCAAACCATAATCGATCTATTTGATTCATTTATAGACCAAATAGATTTCAACTCCACAACGCGTACTCAAATGAGATTGCATGCATCAATTAATTACCACCTCTAGAATTTGGGTCTCCATACCCAAGGACAAAGAAGAAATCAAATCAAACTCAAGAATATAAGTTCCCATTTATTTCGTAGAATTTGAAAGAATGAAATTGATTTTGATTTCATTCAGTCCACCTATGTAATGGACTTTCCATTATTTAATGGAATGTAAACATCCAACAAATGAGATTTCATTCAAAAACAAGTTTACCAAACGCAATACAACATGGAATTTGATTTCAATCCATTCTATTCCTTCAAATTCTGTGAAATAAACTGAACCTAAGGTCCTATTTGTTTTTTAAAATTCAAAATAATGGAATTGAATTCTTAAGGATTTCAATTCCTAATGAATGAGATTTTGTATTACGTTTGTTTGTTAAAAAAAGGGAATTTAATTTAATTTCATTCCAGTCTTATATTTTGTTTGGTTTGTAAATTTATCGGAAAAATTAGAATAAAATTATATCAAATGACCAAACAAACAGGGAATACATTCCATTCCTTAGAATTTCATGGAATTCCCGCGAAACAAACAGAACCTAAGTTTTCTCCATTTCGTTAACCAACTCTAGAAATGGTTGTTAGCATATGAATGTGATTGAATTCCGACTTAGTTCTCCAAGATTTAGCAAGAACGATAAGTTTTCTTCTGACTAGGGGTGTTAATGGGTTGGATCTTAATCTAGATCCGATCCGAGCTGCTCCATTTATATGATCCAACGGGTCAAAAAACTATATCCATTGACCCAATAAGTGATCTAATTGGTCGACCCATTTAATTGGATCGTTATGTGTGTCGATCCAAGATCTGTTTGGGTCAATTCATTTAATATTAAATTACAATTCTATTTTAACACTAGATCCATCCATGCAATTCTAATAGGCCCGCAGCCTCCCCCCAGCACCGCCCGCAGCCACCGTCACCGTCACGGCCTCCACCACCACCGTCACCGCTGTTGCCACCTCCGCCACTACCGTCATCACCTCCCGCTGCCGACCACCCACAACACGTCGCCACTTCCCCTACTACCGACCGCCACCACCTGCGGTAGGGTGGAGGTGGGGTAGTCTAGGGTAAGGTAGGGGTGGTTGGGGTAATGGTAGGGGTAGGGATGGGGTGAGAG
>JAUEJL010088480.1:0-14497 GCA_032274825.1 Drosophyllum lusitanicum
TTTTAGAAGGTCTTTCAATACCCTCCTCCATCATGGGTACCGTAAACCATCTCGGGTGATCTTTCAATACCCTCCAAAAATGGAAGACGTCGTGTTCGGGGTTTCATCGGAAGACGTCGTGTTCGGGGTTTCATCGGACGTGGTCTTGTCTTGGCCAAAAATGGTTTTATGGAGTAATATGAGGCCTTTAGGGTAAATATATGCAAAATATAAGAAGAAAAGCAGAAATCGGATATGCTTCATTGCTTCGTAACGAGGGGAAGCAAGCTTTCGTGGAATCTGAGCAAAGCGTGATTCAGATGCGTGTGTGTGTGTATTTGAGTGTTTGAATCCGTCGATACTTCGGCTCCGCTTCAATAATCCACTCAATTTCTCTCCGACGTAGATTCTCTAATCCCACGGCGGTCAACGGCGGCGGTTTTCCTGTTCCTCGTTTTCTTCTTGTGAAACTTATTTATTTCTCTATTTATGATTATATGTGTTGATATACCTAACGTATAGCTTCAATTGAAGGTCTACTTACTGGGTTTCTACTCGATTTTACCAGGTAGTTTGTTATTTTCACACAGACACATACACATTTACAGAGTAATTTGAATAATGACCTCGTGCCCTGAAATGTCATTTTTATGTAATTAAGCAATTGATATGTTAGTGTAATTGGGTAGAATGATTGTGTTTACAGTTCTTTTCACTGGTAATCTATGAATTCATCCTTGAAGCACTCTAATTGTGTTGTTGAATATGATTTAATCTAATTCAAATGGGGAGTTGACTTCCATTTCTTGAATTGATGGAGTTCTTTCTTAGATCGATTCAACTAGTATATGCATTGTTAAAAGCATGTAGGTGACATCAATCTGGAAGACAATGTGCTCTTATGATGCCATCTCTCTTTGTTTCAACTTCCCATGATTTTTTTTTTTTCATCAAACATTGGCTGAATATCAAATATTATCTATGCATATGTTGTTTCTGTTTTATAAATCAGTGAACACTTTTACAGATTAATGAACATCTAAGGCAAGTATATATTGGGCTTTGGATTTTAACTTGAAATTAGCAGTACAACTTTAATCCATGGGAAATGTATTATGTATGCACCGACTGTGTTTCATTTTCTGATAGATCTTAGCTTTCTCTCTTGAACACATTCAAACAAAATTGTGAACACTAAATAAAACTATATAAAAACAAAATTAAACAATAATTACTATAAAAATATTTAAAAATTAATATAATTTGTAAAAATGGTTATTTAAGAATCTGTAGAAACTAGAAACACAATTCAGTGAGAATGTTTCTAGAGGAGTTTATAAAGACCTTATGAAATTATTTTCACTGTATGGTTTATTTATGTTTCCTGAGTAGAAAGGTGGGCTAATTACATTTTAGAAATATGAATAACGCTTGTTTCATAGGTTTCTTGTGCATTCATATATACACCTTTTATCTGTAAATATTCCAATCATATGTCTCTACGCTTTTCGTTGATTATGTTTGGAGCCTTTATTCTTGGATAATTATCTGAATTCTCTGTTATTAGTTTCTAATTCACAATTTCACATACAAATTGGATCTTGTTGCAACAGTTTATAATAAATATGGAGGATGACTGTCCTGCTGCTAAAAGGAGAAAGATGCTTGCACATCAAGTAAACCATGCAGAATCTAACAAAGACCCACATCTACCCTTGCCAAACGAGACCATAAATGCTACCTTGGCTTGCCTAGATGAGCCACATTCAACTGTTTTTCCTACAGACATTTCGAATATAGAGGTGGTGGTCAACCAAAATGACCTTGAACAAGAAAACTACAAGAGCAATAATCGTGGGGAAAATGGCCATTCTCATTCTAGCAAAAAGCTTCTTGTTCTTGATGTAAACGGGTTGCTTGTTGATATTGTAGCAGACCCAGATGAAGCCTACAAACCAGACGCAATAATAGGTTCCAAAGCAGGTTATCATTTGGTTTAAAGAGTAAATCATTTGAAATTCTTTTTGATCTTTGCCACTAGTTAATTGCTAACTTGACTATGTTTTCTATTTTAGTGTTTAAGAGACCATTTTGTGATGAATTTTTGAAATTTTGCTTTGAGAGATTCAGTGTAGGCGTTTGGACATCAAGAACGAGGTAGTCTAAAATTTTCAGCTTATTGCTACTATATTGTCTTTTGTGTTCCTCTCAGAACTGAACAAATTTTCTCATTTTGATTGAGCGGTGACATAATTAACCCATTTATTTTATGAATTGAGGGGGGTGTATCTTTCTTCATTAACGGGTCAAATGGGCAAATTAAGAAAAGAAAATTAGATAAAAGGAAAAGGCAAATGGGTCGAAAGTTACCCGAACTGTTTTTTAATGCATAAACCAGTTAACTTATTTACTCAAGGAATTGGATTATTCAGTAATACAAGTAATCAGATCTGGCACACTAATTTTCTTGATAATGTATAATAATTTGGTCAAAAGGTGACCTGGCCGGTTTCAACCCATACTTAACCTGCCCATTCTGCCACGCTGCTTTTTTGGAACTCAATTCGTTATCCTAATCTCTTACTTAAAAATATATATATATAATAAATCCTCATACAACTTTTTTGGTGTTGCCATATCTATGAACTTCGCCAGGAGGAATATTGAGCGAGTTCTTGACTTTCTCATGAGAGATATTCAGCACCAATTGCTTTTCTGTTGGGTAAGGCCATGTACTAACTATTATTATGTGTAAACTTGCAACTGCATTTCTTTTCTGTTTATTACTATGTCTCATCTGTTCTTTAAATAATTTAATAAGATGAAAATTGGTTTTATTGCAGGATCAATCTCATTGTACCGAGACCGGTTTTAATACTATAGAGAACAGTGACAAGCCCTTGGTTTTAAAGGAACTCAAAAAATTGTGGGAAAAACAAGATCCTAATCTTCCTTGGGATAGAGGAGCATATGATGAATCAAATACACTCTTTTTGGATGATTCTCCATACAAGGCGCTACGCAATCCCGTAAGCTGTCATTTTATTTTTATTATTTATTATTTTTCCTTTTTCAAGTTCTATTATTTATGACCAATGACTAATCAAACATGTTAATTTCATTGACATTTCTTGTTTCCATTTTCAGCCATATACCGCAATCTTCCCATATTCTTACAGTTACCACAATACCAAAGATAATGATTTAGGTGAGTCACATTGGGACATTGTATATACTTATGTTCATCCATTTACTTACATGTGGGTTGATTTGGGTTATACTTGATCTCAAACTGGTTGAATGGGTCGAAAATTGGTGCAAAGTGTATTCAATGTCACATATTTGCATACAACCTAAGCCTTTTTGTTAAAAGTTCTGATTATCATTGTACTAATGTAGTTTTTGTCATTTTAACACATTTATTATCTGTACATTCTATCAAAACATTGTCATAAAAGTGTTTGCAAATCAATCCAACTTGTTACAAGTTTCAACCCATACTTTAAAGAATTTTCTATATTAGTAACTTCAAGTGTACATTTACTTGCTATGTGATTGTTTATGATTTATCATTCTTGATTTGCAATGGCAGGACCCGAAGGCGCCCTACGTAATTATCTTGAAAAATTGGCTGCATCAGATAATGTACAAAAGTTTATAGAGGAAAACCCATATGGTCAACAACCGATTACATATGACAATGAATCATGGAGTTTTTATCGTAAGATTATCGGTCCCACCCAACCACAAGCTGGTCCTTCTCGTTCAAAAAAGAAACTTCTTATTATTGATGCGACTGGATTGCTTGTCGATGTGGCAACAGTCCCACGTGAGGGATATCGAGCAGATACAGTGCAAGGGTCAAGAGCAGGTTTGTAATTTTGGACCTGATTACTTACGGATGGATCAATTAGGGTTGTGTTTTATCATGGACAGGCCAAGTTTGCCAAATACGAAAAACTCGCTAAAAGAACGGGTCAAAATGGTATAATAAGTCGAGTTTGAAGTTCTTTTTTTATGCATAGGATCTGCTAAATTATTGGGTTCAAAGATTTAGATTTTCAATGTCAAAATATGTTTTTGCAATCATAGTTAGCAGTTTATATTTATAAAAACCTACTAAAAAGGACAAAAAAAGTGTTTGTGGGTCAACCCAACTGAAGTGGTGTATCCATACTAATAAGGACTGAAACACGAGCCTGTTTTGACCCGTTACCCAACCTGCTTCTAGCCCCCTCTATTTAGTTTTTAAATTGCTCAAGAAATTGTTGCCTTCCATTTTTGTTTTCTTTTGCAGTGTTTAAAAGACCTTATTGTGATGAGTTTTTAAATTTTTGCTTCAAGAGATTCAATATAGGTGTTTGGACATCAACATCAAGGTACTCCAACTTTTAATAATTGGCTTTATCTTTTTGTTGTATGGAACTGTAACCCTATACTTGTATTTACATCATTTAATTCTTTTAGCATTTTTGATTTGTTGTGCTCATAACAGATTTCATATAGAACGTCTTCTTGACTATCTCTTGAGAGACACTCAGCACAAATTGCTTTTTTGTTGGGTAAGGCCGTTTATTAATTCTTTCATGTTGTTTATTTCTTTTCTAGTTGCTAAGTCATGTGCTGAGAGTGTTAATTATCAAAAACGTTTTTTATTATGTATGTTATTTTTATTCGGAATTAATGAAATGATGATAATGATAGTACAAATATGTTGTAACACCCCACATAGCAAATATAACAACTTACAACTAGTTTGACAAAATATGCATATAACATGGTTTGTTTACCTAAATAAGAGAAGATTGTTTAGATACATACACAATAGGGGTTTTAGGTGAAGAACCTACTTATCCGGCGTGCTTGCATCTTTCTCATGTTCCTAATCACCGCTAATAGATCCTAGATAAAGGTTAAAGAGGAAAAAGTGCGAGGCTAATAACCAAGGGGAGTAGAAGCATTGTCTTGTGAAATAAGCAAAAACCATAAACATATAAGGTATTAAACTATAACAATATTTATGTAAGTCAAGAAAACACTTCCTAACGGATGAGTTTCGTTTATGAATCTCCAATCTTCTAAATTTTTTCTCATTCTCATGTCTCTATTCAAGATACTAATTCCAATTTACTTCAAGTATTTTTTTTAATCTTTTATCCTAGAGGGAGTCCAATTTCTATTCATTGGTATGGCTTTTACAATGAAATACATTGCTGGATGTTGTAACGTAACCAATCTTTTCACCCTCACGCACCCTCACTTAGCCATTCATCCAACCTTGAATGTATCTTGGTGTTTCTCACCATTTTCCACGTAAAAAGGCACACTGATAGTATCTTATGCTAAATGGTTCTTCACAATTTACCTTAAAGTTACTTATTTCTCTTTGTGATTTATGAAACACAAATGTTAGATAAGTCAATTAGCATGCATTACAATTAATCATGCTATATTGTTCTAAGTTGGGCTTTCAAAACACCTACTTCTCTTCATGGTTTAGAGAATACAAATGTTAGGTAAATCAACGAGCATGCAATACAAATAATTATGTAGTTTTGGACTTAAACTCCAATATTTTTCTTGACATGTACCTAGTTCTTCGCTCAATGACGTAACCAATCTTCTCACTCTCTTGTACCCTCACGTAGCTGTTCATCTAACCTAGAATATATGTTGGTTCTATCGAGTTTTCTCACCATTTTGTACCTAAAAAGGCACACTCATAGTATCCTATGCTAAATGGTCTCTTCACAATGTATCTTTAAGTTACTTCTCTATGTGATTTATGAAACACAACCGTTAGCTAAGTCAATTAGCATGCATTACAATTAATCAAGCAATATTGTTCTATGTTAGGCTTTCAAAACACCTACTTTTCTTCATGATTTAGAGAACACAAATGTTAGGTAAACCAACGACAACATTACACTATCCACGATTAGTGGTTCTATGTCAAAACATGAAAATGGTGCTCTAATGCATAACGAAATGGTCACACACTCACACACCCTTCAAAGCTTATTGAAATGGATTATACTTTCTAGGGTCGTAATAACTACGAAGACATTTACAAAAGAAATTTAGGAAAAACGAGTGAACTAAGAGGCACGCCACGACGGCTCATAAAATGGTTACCTTTTATCATGTTTTCCCGGTTCCCACCATTTAGCACCTAAAATGGTATACTTATAGTACCATATGTTAAACGGTTTCTTCACAATGTAGTTTCGATGTAGCTTCAAGATTTGTTATGAAACACAGTTGTTAGATATATGATCCTGCATGTATTACTAGTAATCATGCAATAAAATTTAAGTTAGGCTTTCAAAATACCTATTCTCTTCTCTTCATGATTTGTTGAAGACAATTCGTATATACACCCCGAACTCCAACATTGACGTTTACCCTAGTTTTTGCAAAAGTAACTTGAAAGTCATCTTTGACTTACCGAAACCTTTAACATCAATTGTGTAATAATTGAGTCATAAATGTCCCAAGTAAATCCACAAACATTTTATCTTCTCTCTGCATTTATGATTCAAATCAACAACTAAATCCCAATATGTCAGCGTATTTTGTCACGAATGCCTAAAATAACCAAATAATCAGAAATAACATGCAGATATTCATTGTGTTCAAATGCTTGCAAATTCAAGATTCCTTACCTTAAATGTAGCTCCCACAACTTCTTTTCCAAAATTTCTTCAGCCTCGTCCTTCAACCCTTCCTAATTGTTACAAGTTTACAGAAACATAGATGTTACATATGTGATCAACAAATTTTAGTGCGAGTAATAAATCGGAAAGAATGCAAAAATACGATGACATTTATCTATTGTCTTATTTACGTGTGTGTGTGTAATAATCTTTACTATGACTTCAATCCTATATACAATTAATATTGATTAAGATTGTGTTTTTCTGCAGGATCGAAGTCACTGTACTGACACTGGTTTCAGTACTGTTGAGAACAGTTGCAAAACCCTAGTTTTAAAGGAACTTAGAAAATTATGGGAAAAGGAAGATCCTAATCTTCCATGGGAGAAGGGAGAGTATGATGAATCAAATACACTTTTGTTGGATAGTACTCCATACAAGGCTCTGCTAAATCCTGTTAGTAGTCTTTCTTTGTTATATTCATTTTGTTTTTATCTTATCATTTCCGTTGTTCACAGTTAAACCTTATTTCCTATATGAACTTACCTTTTTTATTTTTCCTTCTTTATGTTTCAGCCACATACAGCAATTTTTCCTTATCCTTACCGTTACTGGAAGACAGAAGACGATTCCTTAGGTAAAAGTCATTTAATTATGATTTTTGATTGATCTTTTGATTTTTGCTTTTTTAGAGGCGGAAATATCGATTCATTTTTGAACTGTATGTTTTATTTGTAACTCGTCAAACAGGTACATATATAGAATATTAAATATTTAAAATTTTAGATGAAAACTGGTTGAAAGTCGCCAAAGTGATTTTTAATGCATTGGAACCTCGTAAGTCATATTATGGAGAAAATCTGGCTAGCACTTAAAATAATATAATTTTGTAATCATATTTGTAACACTGATAAAGTGATAATTTATATATATTTAAAAAAATATAGACATGAAATTTTTGGGTCAACCTGAGTCTGATCGTTTCGACCCATACTAAAAATCATCCTTTTTGCCGCAAACCCCTTTTGACATGTTACACAACCTTCCTGTTTTGGCACCTTTACAAAACTATGACATTTATATTACATGATCCACTTATTTAATTCTTGATGTGTAATTACAGGACCAAAAGGCGATCTTCGTATTTATCTGGAAAGGTTGGCAGCATGTGAAAATGTCCAAAAATTTGTATCAGAAAATCCATATGGCCAACGCCCCATCAGAGAGAAAAACTTATCATGGGGATTTTACCAGAAGGTTATTCGTGCCTTTTCAGCTAAGCGGAAACATGATACTAATGGTTCGATGGATGCCCAGTATCAAAATAAAAAATTATCTGAACCAAAAGCCGACGCATCTACTGCTTCGGTTTCTCAAACCTTATTTGTATCAAAAACTGATGCTACTAATGTTTCAGCTGCTCCAACCTTATTGGAACCAAAAGCTGACAGCACTACTGCTTTGACTGCTCTGAGTTTATTGGAACCAGAAGCTGACAGTACTAGTTCAGCTGCTCCAACCATATTGAGAGCAGAAGACGACAGTACTACTGCTTTGACTGCTCAAACCTTATCGGAACCAAAAGCCGACACTAGTACTGCTTTGACCGCTGAAACCTTATTGGAACCAGAAACTGAGACTATTACTGCTTTGGTTGGTCAAACCTTATCAGAACCAGAGATTGACGCTGCTACTGTTTTGGCTGCTGCAACTTTATTGGAACCAGAAACTGACTCTGCTACTGTTTTGGCTGCTCCAACTATATTGGAACCAGAAACCGCAGCTTCTAATGTTCCGGCTGCTCCAACTGTACTGGAACCAGAAACCAACACTGCTACTGTTTTGTCTACTACAACTCTATTGGAACCAGAAACCGACACTGCCCCTGTTTTGGAACCAGAGACCGACACTACTACTGTTCTGGCTGCTCCAAACATGTTGGAAACTGAAACGGACACTATTACTATGTCAGATGCTCCAACTCTATTCGAACCCGAAAAAAACACTAGTACTGTTTCAGCTGCTCCAACTTCAATGGAACCAGAGACCAACACTATTGTTTCAACTGCTCCAACTTTACTGGAACCAGAAACCAACTCTACTATTTCAGGGTCTCAACCATTACTAGAAAGAGAATCTCACACTACTGGTTCGCCTGCTCAAACCTTTTAACCAAATTGTCAGTAGCTAACTATAATCCTTCCTTAGATCCTGTTAATAATGGATCCTTAGGGATTTGAGTATACGTAAGACTTTGCCTTCATACTTATGACAGATCACTTAGATATAGATAGTATTTATTCTTCTTTTCTTGTTTCTATGTTGTAATTTTGCCGGATTTTGTGAGCCGGTACTATATATGACCCCGAAGATGGAAGTTGTTGGTGGTTGCGTCATGGTAGTGCCGCCAGGTGGTGCTTCTTCTGGGTGGTCTTGTTTGGGTTTTTATGATCACGGGCTTGTGTCCTACACTCCTACTTCTACCAGAGCATTCATCTAATATTATTCAATCTGGAAATTTAGTCTTCTCCGAGCATATCAGATGGATCAAGATGTCTTCAATTATCGACATGTATGGTAATCCCGGTATGATATTTGGTGTGTAACGACTAGATATAAGTTTCTACAATACAGTTTTGGATTCTTGTAGCATAGTTACTATAAGTTACTGTTAGGTGTCTTTGATTTATGCTTTTGACTCTAGTACTTGCATTGCAATATTCTCATGTATGTTTAGGGATAAACTGGTTTCTTTTTCTTTTTGAAGTTCTCATTTCTTTAGACTGGTTCCTGCAATGGCTACAAATAGTTATGAACTTATTTTGCTTAGCAAGCTGCTATCTTAAATATTAGTAGGGATGTAAACGAGCCAAGCCGAGCCACACACTTATCGAGCCGGGCTCGTTTAGGCTTTTTTAAGCTCGAGCTCGAGCTCGAGCTCGGCTCGTTTAAAGCTTATGATGTTGAGCTCGAGCTCGGCTCGTTTAATATTTATGAAGCTCGGGCTCGGCTCGTTCAAGCTAAGCTTGTTTAGGCTCGGGTATTATTTTGAAATTTTTATTAAAATGATATATATAATTATTAAAGATTAAACATATAAAATATAAATTATTTTATATATTGAGCTCGTTTAAGCTCGCGAGCACACTCTTTGAAGCTTGAGCTCGGCTCGTTTATTAAATGAGCTTTAATGTAGGCTCGAGCTCGAGCTCATTAAGGCTCGGATCGTTTCGAGCTTTTAACGATCCGAGCTCGAATAGTTCGCGAGTAGCTCGGTTCATTTACATCCCTAAATATTAGAAATTTCATATCTGATGTGATTAGAAATAATGTTTCTGTTGTATAATGATGAGATTGCACAATTTTCATTACTTTATGCTTATTAATATGTGATTAGAAATATATTTCTTTTTTCTTTTTTATGCTTCTCTTGGATGCTTGTGAAAAAGGACATCCAATGGGTTCTCTCTTTCCAACAAGTAATGAGAATTTGTCACTGATGATTTTTTTAGAAATGTTTATAGGCAATATTATAAATCTGATCAATAGACTTGCTTTGAAAAGGTATCTGGATTTCACATGTCATCTTTGAAAAGCTATCAGGTTAGAAGGCAAACACTTTATCGATGGGAGGAAGATGTACACACTAACTCGGCCGGTTCGTGGTCCTTTGCCGCTATTTTTTGAGTTTATTTTTTCAAAATGTATCAAGTGATACCTCAATTGTTATTGTGTTTTTTTATCTTCGAAAATTGTTATTTTGTTTATCAAACTTTCAAAAAAATATGTATTGTACGTACTAAACTTATACTTGTTTCGTTTTTTGTGTAACCAAAATACGTATAATCGTAACAAATTAGAAGTTTAATACAAATAATTACACTTTTGAAAAGTGAACACACACAATAACAAATGAGACATAGTTTGATACATTTTGTAAAAGTAAACCTTTTATTTTTATTGGCACGAAGCTCCTGTCTTAATTATTCGTAAATGGTATCGGAGACTTTTAAACGAACGGGGATCTTTATGGTCAGAAGGCTTTGACTCCAATTCAGAATTCAGTCCTCGGTTCTTACTTTGGGGCCTTTTCAATTTCGGGTTTTTCATGTTCGGTTCAATTCTGGAACCGAGCTTTTCCCTACCAATTCCTTACACATTCTGCAACTTCAAATTTTTTTAGCCTATGAGAGATGGAGGTCCTTGAATGATTCTTCATGGGAACCTGCAAGAGATGAGTGAGTTACTATCATTCTTGGAAGGTCTTAGGCTTTCAAATTATAAATCTGCATCTTGGATGTGGAAGTTGAAATCTAATGGCAATTTTTTAGTTTGCTAGTTATCCCAAAACACTTGGAGACAATTAAACTTTTCATTACAACTTCAATAATTTATAAAGAGTACATTTTTAGGTAGTTGTGGTCGTTAAACTTTTCGTGTTAATCTATATTTCGTAAAATTAACGCATTAAGTGTTATATGAATTTACAGCAAAATTACGTGAATGGAATTTAGCGCAGACCTACCTAAATAGGTTAACACAAAGATTATACGAAAATAAGACAACATGTAAATGACATAACATATTAACTTGAACCCAACCCGAATTATCAACCCTATTAAATATTCTTCATCACTTAAGGTGCATCGACAGTTTGCCGAAGGGCAAGGGTTGTAGTTTGAGATCATCTGTGTAGTATAGTATAGTATTTTTCTAGCATTTCAGACATGTAAATCGAATCTCTTAGTATTACACATCATTATTTGAAACTTTACACTATGATGATGGCTTATATCTTTGATGTTCGATTATCATTTCATTTTATGCAATATTATACAAATATTCACGATTCTCCTTATTTTGTTGAGGCTTGTGGGTCTTGCTGGGTTTAAGTTATTCCCTAATGACCTTGTAGGTCTCACTCAGCATAATTTCTTGTGCTTTCTTGAATTTCTTCAATTTGTTGTTTTGTGGAAAATGAAAACTATTCCCAAACATAGCTCATATATCATTTGGAGCATGGTAAACACACAAACACAGCGCAAGCAACAACAAAAGTAAAGCATGCATAAACAAAAACAATACGGCATACGCATGCAACCATGCTTCAAAAGGTGGATCACACTACAAACCAAATTGCAACAAAGTAAAGGAGAAGGGAGAAGAAAATATACCTTTCCAAGAGCTTCTCCAAAGGTTAGTAGGGATAAACAAGGTAGACAAGAGGCCTTCCTATCCTTTTGCTAGTCCACACCAAGGCCAAGTGACCCCAAAATGCTAGTAAACCAAGTTGTGGTCTTCAAAGCTTTGAAACCACTACTGGAGTAGCCACAAAAGTCCTCCCTTAGTACCAAGTGATTGCACACAAGAACACTCAAGCTATCTCTCTTAGTGTATTTATGCACTAGTATGTAAGATTAGTCAAGAGAACTTGAGGAATGGTTGTGGAACCCTTATATAGACCCTCTCCAACCCCTGAGCTCCCCAAGGTTAGCCAAAATAGAGCCATTTTCTTAGACAAACAAAAATGTCAAATAAAATGAAAGTGCCAATTCAGCTACCCTTTAACGACCGTGAAGGATTTCTCTTCACCGCTCACGTTAGACATAGTCTAAGGTCGTGAAACCCAGTGAAAGGAAATTTCAAGGTTTTTAATTCCCTGTTCCACCCCCTTCTCGTCATGTGCTTTCGGAATCAACCCTAGCATGTGACCCAATATGCCTACGCTTCATCAGTAATGATACCAGCCTATATGTGTTAGTGGGCAAACACCAACAGATTCCCACTTGCACATGACATAATGTTCCCATAGGTATCACACATGGGGAGTGGCCTTTAGTAAGGCATCCTTGCCCTAAGTCAACACATGTAATGTGATCCCTAACAAGTACCAAATCATAACCCAACGGTTTGAGATGACCCTATAGACAAATGATCCATTATCCATTTGTTCGCGATATCCGTGTGAACATAATACATGGTACAATGCCAATCTCACATCATTCATGATTAGGTTTCTCGATCAAGATTGGTGGTGACCAAAATAAACAACTTACAACTGATCCACTATCATTGCAACTCGATCATGATCATGCATTTTCTTGTTAGGGCACAATCATTGAGGGGCTAGGAATATCTCTCTATACCCCTTCGACTACATCGTCCTATCACATTAGTAAGACTTTGCCCAAAAGCTCCACGTATAACACCCAGTTATGGACGACGTCTGAAAGCAATTAAGTTAAGGAAGACTCTTAGTCAAACAACCTCATCAGTTTAGATTTGATGAGACAAAATAATCTACCTATATATATAAGGTCTCCCTTTATCTATAATTTACCTATATGTATATATATATGTATGTATGTATGTATGTATGTATGTATGTATGTATGTCTTCGTCAGCCCAGACAACACCACCACCACCACCATCTCCTTCTACAACAACCACCGGTGTCACCTTCATATTCACTCACCACCGTCATATTCACCCCCTTCACCGCCACCTTCATCTTCAACCACCACCACTTCCATCTTCATCTTCACCCCCATCACCGCTACCTTGATTTTCAACCACCGTCATCTTCATCTTTACCCCTATCACCGCCACCTTCATTTTCAACCCCTATCACCAAAACCTTCATCTTCACCCCCATCACTGCCTCCTTCATCTTCAACCACCACCACCAACTATCTTCATCTTCAAGGAAACAACCACCAATATAAAACCCTAAATTGAACACCTCCAAACAATTTGCAAAACCAAATCAAACACCAAATCAAGCTGTAGAAAATCGATTTCCAAACCCTAGTTTGGTGGAAAACCCTAGTCGCACCACTATTTCTAACGATAATTTCTGTGAGAAACCCTAATCACACCACCGTAAGCCTAAAGATTGAAGCTTTATTTCTTAAGAAACCCATTTGTAGAAAACCTTTGTCAGTAGGAACTCATGGGTGGCAGCAGTGGCTACATTTATCAAAACCGTAAGTGACGGAGGTGGTAGCTACCGTCTTCGAACCACCATCGGGATATGTATGCATTGATTCAGATCGAACCAAACAAATCAAAACCCTAACAATGGTAGTGTTATCGGTGAGAAGCAAAACAAGGTGGTGTGTTCGTAGTTGTCGAGAGAGAGGAGAGAGAGAGTAGGAGAGAAAGAAGGCTATGTAAGAGAGTTGAAAGGGGGAGAGGAGACGGCGGTGGTGGTGGTGGTGTTCATGGTGGTGGTCGGAGTTAACTAACCGGAGGTGGTGGTGGTAGGTGATGGGACGGTGGAGTTGTGGTGGTTGTGCTGTTGCACTAGAGAAAGAAGAGGCTTGTGAATGATAAAAGACAATTAATGATGGTAAATATAATATTTTAAAATAGATTTACTATTAAATTATATTTAAAACTTAATTACAAATTCAAGAAAATGGAAAAATAAATAGGATAAAGGTATATTGGTCATTTTAAGTTTAGGAGGGATCAAACATGCAACAAAGTCGGGTCGAGAAGCACCAAACCCGGACCAAATCCATAATTTTAACAAAGCACAAAGACCAAAAATGTAATTAAATCTTAGAAATAAAGAGGAAACTGAATCATTTTTCCTATTCTTTACTCCATACTGATAAAATGCATCTATCATTTAAAAAAATTGTTATTAATAGTTTAAACACTGTTAGTCCTATGTTAAGAATAGTTAGATTTGATGAGACAAACCATAGATATGTATAGATGATAGGTTATATATTAGGAATTATGTAAGTCTGTTGTAGACTGACTAGTCAGCTTAGGCTGAGTAGTCAGCGTATAAACAGACATAGAGTTTTCTATGTAAGTACTAGATAGCTCAGTGACTTCTAAGCTGAGA
>JAUEJL010088491.1:0-14494 GCA_032274825.1 Drosophyllum lusitanicum
AGGATTAATTTACTTAGCGTATAAATACCTTCTCATTGTTCGAGAAAAGGTTAAGCGTTTGTTCGCTAATTTGCATTCAAGTTTGTTCTTGATTAGTTTGTACTCGGTGTTCAAGTTTGTTCTTGTGCACTCTTTGATGTCTGGTTATTAATATAATCTTGCTTTGAAAACTTTCGTGTGTTCGTTATTTAAAACTATTTCCGCACTTTGGTAAATAATCATTGTTAGTTTTTTACTTCGTTGGGAAAAACATATTCAATGATGAATTATTTTAAATTATTTAGTTTTTTAATGACATTATTTATTAGTTTTTCGTAGAATAGTAGTACATCAAATTTTTATTATATTCATTTATATACGTTGAATAAAAAATAAAATCAAAATTCGAATCAAATAAAAACAAATACTAAATTTAAAGTTCGAATACAATCGAAACGAATATTGAATATTAAAGTTAAAATATAAATAAAAATCAATTTCGAAATTCTTATCGGAAGTTGCAAACCAAACATGAAATTTGAAAATTTGACAGAAATAGGTCGACACGAAAAGAGGACATGACCTGAACAAGACACGAAAATAAATTAGTTGAAATTAGATCGCATGAAACTGACCTTAACCCGAACAACACGAACTCGATAACATGAATCAGTTTCAAATCATTAGCCTTATCTGTAATACTGTGATAATGTAATTAGATAAACCAATTAAACTCTCGCATATTGAGAAATTCTGTCTAGGGGCATTTGATCAAAGGATTCCCCCATACAGAAAGAGAGGCCTTCCTGTATGAGTAGTGAAGAACTAAAAAGTACTCGCTCACCGAAGGTCCGAAACGAAAAAGATTTCGAAAGAAAAGAATTCGATTACTTCCAAAATAATAATTACATTTCTTCAAGTACGTGCCCAAATATATATATATATATATATATATATATATTGGTAGTAGGGGATCAAAAGTATGACCACCCATGTAGAAATACAATTTAATTAACCAGTCCGTTAAAAGCATGCATATTAGGCTATTAGCAAACCTTAATTATAAAAGGCGTCATAAGTTCTTTACAATTATATACATTTAAAATAAAAATAAAAAATAAACCAAAATTAAAACAAACCCACGTAACAGTAACCATTGAAGCCGTTGCTTAATTGAAACCCAGACTGAGAATTAAAATTCAAAACTTAGTTTAAGAAGAGTATATGATTCACTCATTTGTCAAACAAACTCCCTCTTTTATCGCTTTCTTCACTTTTACTTAGTCTCTTTCATCCCCCCCAAATCCTCTCATATATCATCAGACTTGTTCTTCCATCTTTTTATCCATCATTTAATTCTTACCCAAATTATTCTCCATCTTCTTCTGTTAATTTTACACATAATTATGACCCTCAAGGGCGGCACCAGCCAAGCTTGCGCTGCCTGCAAATACCAACGAAAACGGTGCACCCCTGAGTGCCCACTTGCCCCTCACTTCCGACCCGAACAGACCGAGATTTTCAAGAATGCTCATAAGCTTTTTGGTGTCAAGAACATCTTAAAGATTCTCAAACTGGTTGACCCCGTTCATAAAACCGAGGCCATGCGGTCCATAATCTATGAAGCTAACATGAGAGATCGTTACCCGGTTCATGGCTGCTTAGGTGTCATCTATCAGCTTCAGTATCAAGCAAAACAGGCTGAGAAAGAGCTTTATTCTGTGTTGTCTCAGCTCGAGTTTTATAAACAACGACAATCCCGACAACACGAGATCACATTGTCACCAATGGCTGACTCGCCTGAATCGCAACAATTACAGCTTGGAATGGGTGTTGAACAATCTGGTATTAATCCCGGGCTTAATTTTTTTCAAAATGAAGTTAATCATCAGCAATTTGTTCCTATGGCAGCATTACCAATTCCCTACAGTGGAAATGAGAATTTGAATGATGGGTATAGTAATAACAACAATCATAATTCTGATCTTAAGGAGGATATGAACATAAACATGAATATGAATATGAATAATGTGATGTGGGATCAACAGACATACTATAATGAGAATCATGATAAATCTGAGTTGGTTAACACACAGCCATTCACAATTCAAGAAGAAGTCACTCATGATTATGATGAAATCTATCCGTTTTTCGATACCATTGATGACACTCAATCATATATAGATTCCAAGGATGCAAACGAGTCGAGGTACATATACATATTCTTAATTTTCCATACGCACTAATCGATCTGAAAATTAAATGATCTTTTCTTAGGTACTAATATTGGTTTAAAATCGTTTTTACAGCTCGGAATCATCACTAAAAGAAAGCACACTGACGATTCAACATGTCGAAGGGAATAAACTAAAGAATGCTCAACTACAAGTAATAAAATAGATATTGTTCATACATATAATTCGGCAAATATATGTTGTTTAATTTCTGATATATGTTAATTTTTCTTTAACTTTTGGTAATCTGATTCTATCTGCAGCTTGGAATTGTGAGTGAAGATTACCAGACATTTGCTTAGGTGAATTTGGAGTACACAGATAATTAATAAAGTAAGGCCACAAATTAGTAGTAAGGTGATTAATTCGGGATTATATTATTCAACAAAATTGAGGATTGTTCTTGGTTTTTTTACTTTTCCAAAGATTCTTTTAGTATGTTGTTTCTTTTAGGCAGGACACTTTAAGGATTTAGATTTTGGTTCCATGAGAATGATATGTAATTTGGTTATATATACTGTAACTTTACATTATTTTATGCTTTAAGAATAATAGTATCAAAGGCAGGGACACTAGTTTGTGGACTGCATCATATATTTCTCATAATATCCAAAGAGAGCTAATTTGAAGATTAAATTTTAGAGTTTATTCCAGAACTTTTTTGTGAATGCATAAGACAAAATGCACCAGTGAACTTTGGAGATAACTGAGGAAATCTTATTTAAGCTAATCCAAGAAAATATGGTCTTTGGGTGATTGTTTTCTACTATTAAACCATTTATAAGCACACTGCATGATATAGTACGTTAACCACAATCTTGTGTACAACAGAGCTTTAACTAGGCTTGAAAGCTGTTTGGGATTCATTTCCTGATAGTGATCTTCCAGTAAAGCATATATGATAGAGGTAATGTTTAATGAAATCTGCTTTGGCGGTTTAAATAAATTAAAAGCGTGCTATGATGATGGTAATGATGTATAGTTAAATTGTTCATAAGCTGAACACCATATATATGGTGTCATATGAGGAATACATATTTGATAGTCTTTTCTAGTATATATATGCTTCTTGTTTAAATTTTCAACATCTTTGTATAAATGTAACTTCCAATCAGAAAACAAGATGTGATCGAATGACTTTAAGCAAAGGGAAAGGAAGGAGAAAGAAGGAATTTACATTACCCGTGTTCTTGAGATGAAAGAAAAGAAAAGGAAGTTTAAAAGAAATGAGAAAATAGAATTAGTGCATTACACATGTCATTGTTAAGCATGTAGAAGAATAAGGAAGAAGAAGATATAATTTTGTTTTACTAGTATTGTACAAGCGCAATACGACGATGACCAATAGTTTGTGTTTAGTAACATGTCGATTTAAAGAATGTAAAGGTATGAACTCTCAGAATGCGGTGTGAGCAAATATTTTCTAATCAACAACATATCTATTTTCTTTTAACTTTTTTTGTTATCTTTGTTTCTCCTTTTCCCGTAAACTCTTATTAATTTTTAAAAAAATAAAAAAATAATAAAAAATATTTAATTGTTTAATAATTAGATAGAAAAATATTCTAGTTTTGAAAATTTTGTCAATGTTAGTGATGTAACTAAAATTAGATTAATTAAATTGTTGGTACCATGTTTGATGAGTTGTTAAAAGTAATTAACATAAATTAGTTGAAGTAATTAAGAAGATAATTGATTGGGCTATTGCTTTAAGAGTTTGTATTATTTGCATAAGAGCATGACTACTTAAAATTAAGTAGTCTTAAAAATTTTAAATGTTTTATAATATAATATAGATATAAATAAATATGATAGTCTTACAATTACATGCTCGCAATCTTTTTATGTTGCGGCTTCGATAATTATTTAGATGACACGTTGATTTTGTTCTCTATGATTGTCCATAAATGACAATACATATATGCCGAGATATATCACCTTGTATCATTTCTAACACTACAACAAATATTTTATTTTTCTACACTTTATAAAAAGTGTATAAGAATTTTAATTATGTCATGTTTATAATTGTAAAAAATAATTTACACTTAGAAGTCCATGCTTTTAAATGGGTAGATTTAATTTTAAAAAATCACGCTTTTAAATATTTAAATTTAGTAATAAATAGATAATAAAAAACTTTCACACTTAAGTATAGACTTTGGTAACTTTACAATTATTTTTAAAATTTTTATGATTTAAAGTGTAACACTTATTTTTTACAATTAATTGTACTTTTCTATAGTTGTATTTATATTATTATAAATAAAAAAATGTATAAATAATCGACATGGTTTAACATGTCATATCAAATAATAAAATAATCATTATCGATAAACATCTTGCTTATGTTATTTAACTGCACTAAGGTTAATACATACATGAAAATAAGGAAGAAAATAGTGTGTCGTCAATTATATATATTATTGCTACTCAAAAAATTATATTAGCTTAGTTTTAATTCTCATAGACTATAGTTTACAAATAATTTTAATACTATATAACACATTTAGCTTATTTTTTTAAGTTCATTTTAAATTAAGTAGTATAACTAGTAAAGTATTTTTTTCAATACTTTAAATCAAACGAAATTTGAGTTAAATTTAATATACAATAAATCACACATTAGTAACTATCATGATTTTAATTTGGGTTAAGTACACCGAAATGTAATGAACTATCCGCAATTTAATATTGTATGTAAAAACTAAACTTTCTTCGCTAAAATGCATTAAACCACCCGAAATTTACGTTTAATGTAATCTGACCTATGATTACAAGTTTACCCGTCACCCTAATTTTTTCTATTTTTTTATTGTTTTATTCTATTATTTGTTATTTTGCTATCATTTAATATTATTATTATTTAATATTTTATTTTGTTCATAGAACATTCATCTCAGAAGTCGAGTATTCATCTTCCCTTTGTCTCATAACATTTATCTTCACTTTCATCTTAAGCATTGGCGCCATTCAAACCACCACCAACAACAACACCTCTTCTATTCTAGATTGGGTGTTCATTTCTAATTTATAGATTTCGGTTTTGTAAAAACTTATGCGATTCAAGTATGGGTTTTCATAAATAAGCGATTCAAGTATGTGTTTTCATTTATTCGAAGCTTCATCATACCGGTGCTTCTTTTCCGAAAGTTCATGATGTGCGATTCTTCATCCGGAATTACTATTTAGGGATTTCGAGGTTCGATTTACATTTTAGGGTTAGATTGTTCTAAGGTTACTTCACAGATCTGGGCTTCAATGGTGTGATTTTAGTTCTAGGGTTTATAGAGATTTATGTTCTTGGTTAACAAATCTGTTCCTAGTTTGAAATTGTTTGTGAACTTAAAGGATTTCTGTTATTAGTTTCTTCATAGATTGTTCTAGGGTTTCTTCAAAAATCTGGTCTTCAATGATGTGATTTACGTTTTGGGGTTTTCTCGGTCTATTCTAATCATTCCCTCAAAATATATTCGCATCAAGATCAGATAAAAACGATTTTTATCAAGATTCCTGTTCATGGTTTATGTTCATAGATTTGTTCTTGACTTGCAATTGTTGGGGTTTTGTTTGGTTTGTTTTGTGAACTCAAACTATTTTTGTTCTTGGTTTGTAATAGGAACCACCATCCGTTTTGATACAACGATTATTCTTGAAAATATTCTTGAATTCGTATACGGACCCATTTACAAATTATCGATTATTTATGATAAAACTTAAAAATCATATCTTTAATGACAAATCAAATTATCTTGACTTGTTTTTGGCTGTATGAATTCTAGGTTTTATGAACAAAAGAAATATTAAATAATAATAATAATATTAAATGACAGCAAAATAATAAAAAAATAGAATAAAACAATAAAAAATAGAAAAAAAATTAGGGTGATCGGTAAACTTGTAATCATAGGTCATATTACATTAAACTTAAATTTTGGGTAGTTTAATGAATTTTAGCGAAGAAAGTTTAGTTTGTTATGTACAATATTAAAACAGGGATAGTTCTTTACATTTCGATGCAGTTAACCCTTTTAATTTCTAATAGAATTTAATATTATATATTTTTATAAATTTTAATGATCTTTTTCTTATGTTTAATATTCTTTATATAAGTAATTTTTGACTAAAATTAAAAAATTCAATAAATCGTTTATGAAAAATATATCATTAAAGTATTAATATACTAAACTCAACTATAAAAACTTATGATATATATTATAAAAAAACGGATTAAGATTTATATATTTATTTAAGTTTTAATTCTTTTTTTTAAGTTTTATATTAAAAGAATAACTTTTGAAATTAAGGTTATGAGATATAATTAGTTGTCATCCAATTAATTATTAGTAAACTAAGGTACAAACGAAAATATAGTCATATAAGCAAAAAAAAGATGCCGTTCGTTAAACTTAAGTGTTTAATGAATTCTAAATTTATATAAATCTCACATGGTAACGATAATGAGTTTAGTTTCTGAAAATATATCTAAGTTGTCACATTTTGTTTATTACTACAAAAACTTAAATTTTTGACAAAAATTTGCGACGGCTAAAAACCGTCACTAAATAGCGACGGATTAGTGGCGGATCTGCGATGGAACCGAATGATTAAAATATCAACAGCAATTCATCGCTTTTCCCTCGCTAATCGCGAGAGGAAAAATCATCTCTAATTCGTTCCTATTTAGCGACCGATTTCAGACAGATTTGAGACGGATTCCGCATTAAGGTATATCGTCGCTATTCCCTCGCTAATTGGCGAGGGATTTGCGAGAGATTGGGACAGAACCGAGTCATTAAGGATCAATGGTATTTCATCGTTGTTCCCTCGCTAATTAGCGACGGATTTGCGACGGAAAACTGGCATTCCTTCTTTATTCCCTCGCTAATTAGCAACAAAACCGTGGCATTCCATCGCTATTCCCTCGCTAATTTGCGACTCATCTGAGTTATTAAGTATCAAAGGAATTTCGTCGCAATTCCCTTGCTGTTGAGGATATGTACACCTTTCACGAGTTAATCAATGAGCCACATTTCCTTACTCGTCACTCTAAGTAGTTCTAAATTAGTTAAAAATGGTTAGGGGTGTAATCGAGCCCAGATAACTCACGAGCTACTGAAGATCGACTCGAAAAATATTCGAAATCGACTCAATGCGAACCAATTCGAGCTGAGCTACTTGATTATGTTTTCGTACCGGGCTCGAGTTCCATAATACCTAGCTCATCAGGCTCGCACCCTAATTGAGTTTTGGAACCGAGTTGAGCTGGAGCTTGGCACTGTGTCGGCTCGACTTGACTCGATTACACTCCTAAAATTGGTCAATCATTCTCAATCTTGGTCTACAAAGTAATATTTTGTTCAATCGGGTGAATCAAGTAACATTGGTTATTGTCACTCATACTTGAAACCAAAAACATCGATTCGTACCAATATAAGTCAATTAGTGCCAATATACATCAACATTAGTTATCATCAACTTTGGTTAATTAAGGTTGTAATTGGTTAATATAGAGTGTTCATGGTGAAAATTGACCATTCATAGTCATAATTGGTATAAATAAGTCAATCAGGGTCTACCTTTGTCGATTGGGGGAATATAAGCAATAGAAATAAAGAAAAAAAAATAGTTTATGGGTTAAGATAAAGAGTCATACAATGAAACCCTAATTAAGCTACAACGATTATGTAAAATGGATGAGAGAATATTAAACTGCAATTTAGTTAACATTAGTGATCACCTATAATTAAATCGTATTTTATAAGTCCTCATAACTCTACACACTCTTAAGGTAATTTGTGATTCCATTATTAATATTTGATTTGCGGTCAAGTTAATTGATCTAATTTGCAATTTGGGCTTCTACACCGATTGGTGGGTTGAGCCTGAAACTCAATTTGCTATTCTAAGTCAATAACGTGATTTGTGATTCGTCCTTATACTCAATTTTGTGATTCAGATCAAAATCCCAATTTGTGATTCGACCTAATTGGCCTATTTTGCGATTCGTGTAGACGTGTTAGCCAATTTGTGATTCAGGTATACTATGCTTGATTTGCAATTGGGCCATAAGGTCCAATTTACGATCCATGTATGTTTGCCTAGTTTGTGATTGACTTTATAATCCAATTTGCATTTCATACAATATTTCAATTTGTGATTCATAGACTAGACTCTATTTTGCAATTCATTCGTGAAATTAATTTGTGATTACTATATACCATCTACAACTTGCGATTGTACCTATATGTATATAGTTATTTTTGCAATTCAACCTTTGAATCTTAATTTAAGATTAAATCCCGAATCTCAATTTGTAATCCCCTTAACATTACAATTTCCGATACACACATATATTACGTAACTAAGTTGTATTTCATTCCGAACTAATTGATGGTTTAAGTGCTATTGATCAATTTTTGATAACCCCCTGTACCAAACTGTTTTGCGATTTGATTCTCCTCAAGAACCATCGAGAAGAACACAAGTTGCCAATACTTAAATTTTTGGATCTCACTCAACCTCTTCCATTAATTTTTTTGATTCATAGGTTAGAATCAAATTCTTGTTCCCGGTCTGCCCTTCCACATCAACAGCCCCACAGTCTCGAATAATTCACCGATTTCTCAATTAAATACTTACTAATCGATCGATAAGGAGTTAGGATACTAAACTTGTGTCGGTTCTTCAATTTACAGCGAAGAAGATGGTGAGTTGCCTTAATTTCTCGTTCTTCTCTTGACCATACTTACATACGCATGCACCTTCTAATTCTTGGTCCACTCTCTTGTAATAGCTAATACAAGCCCTTTAAAATTTAAGGATTAATTAACACTTCGGCTAATAATCACTTGTAAACACAATTTAAATACCAACTACTCATACTTGGCTAAAAGCTTATACAATACAATAATACTTTGGTCTTAATTTCATTAATAATATTAACATTAAAAAACAATATTATTATTGTATATAAAAATCTTTTAATATAAAAAACAAAAAAATAACAAAAAAAAATGTAATGTTATTAAGAAAAAAAAGAAGTTAATACTAGATCTAGTATTATAGAAAAAGTAAAAATGGAATTTAGAGAGGAAAAAGAAATTAAATGAAAAGCAGCTTAAAAAATAAATTTAAAAAAAATAGATAGAAAGAAGATTTGAACTCATGACCTAATTAAACAATACCCTTAGCCTTAACTAGCTCATCAAAGATAATTTGATTTTGTTTTTAAAAAACTATATATTATACTCTAGACACAAACTTAATTACTTGAAAATTTTCATTTCCTTCTTTTATTCTTCAATCCCCACGTATGTACTAAACCTAAGTTAACTGGTTCTCAAATTTGGGAGCAAATCAGTCAATTGGAAATTGTTTACGAAGGCAATCCATATAATAAGAAACGTAAGAAACCTATTGGTTTTGGCATAACCCATAATTGGGTAAAAAGAAGCATTTTTTGGGAGTTACCATATTGGCACACATTGTTAATTCGACACAACGTTGATGTAATACATATTGAGAAAAATGTATTCGAGAATCTCTTTCACACCGTCATGGACACTCCAAAGACTAAAGACAATATCAAGGCAATGGCAGATATAGAATTGTATTGCAATTGGTCAGAATTGCATATCTGGCATACCGCAAACAATAAAGTCATGAAAGCAAAAGCCACATACGCTTTGAGCAAACCTCAAGTACATAAAGTATGTGAATGGTTAAAGAAGGTTAAATTCCCATATGGTCAGCTTCTAATATAGGGGGTGTGTAAACCAAGACGATTAGTTTCAAATGTCATGATTGCCATGTGTTTATGCATCGGTTACTTCCTATTGCCTTAAGAGGGATGATACCAAAGCAAATATGGGATGCAATAAATGAGTAGTGCATATTCTTTCGTGTAATATGCTCAAGGGTGCTACATATTGATGACTTGGCAAGGTTGAAAATAAGTATTGTTGGAACCATTTGCAAGTTAGAAAATTTTTTCCCACCCTCATTCTTTGACTCAATGGAACACCTTATCATACATTTGACTTGTGAAGCTATTATTGGTGGTCCAGTACAATATAGATGGATGTATTTATATGAAAGGTAAGTGCTTTAACTTATATACTATATATATGTAATATTATTACTAATATTTGCCTTTCCAACAACTATTCAGGAGGCTGGGCTCATTGAAAAAAACTATTAAAAGTAAGGCAAGGAATGAGGGGTCTATTGTTGAGTCATATCTAGTGGATGAACTTTCTACTTATTGTTCCCTCTATTATGACCCAACTGTAGAAACAAGGCTAAATCACGAACCTCGAATTTTTGCTCCTGATATTCTTCCTCTTCAAGGATCGACTCTCGATTAAGTATATTCAAAGTTCCATCTAGAAGAGATTATTTGCTAAAGGTGGAAAAAGTATATCCTTTAGTGAAGCAGAAATGCATAAGATTCATACTTATATCTTGCTTAATTGTGAAGAGGTTTACTTTTTCATTAACTGTTTTGATGAATTGGTCAAACGACGTGAACCAAGTATTGTACAAGAAAATCTTGATATCTATAGAGACAAACATTTCGCTAAATGGTTCAAGAAACGAGTAAGAATACACATGAACAAAATTATCATATTACCTACTTATTAGTTCTACCAAGGTACACATAACACATGTTTTATTTGTCACTGTAGGTTATACGGGGGTCATCAAGTAACAATGAACATGGGAAAGATATAGTGCAAGGGCCACTTTATTAATGGTTACAAGTTCCACACCATAACACATGGTGAAAAAGGAGTCAGACACAACAGTGGTGTATGCGTACAAGGGTCATGTTATTATCAGGACGAGTTTGTCTACTATGGATTGTTAGAAGATGTCTCGGAGGTTGAATATCATAGAAAATTAGGTTGTTGAAATGTTGTATTATTTAAGTGTCATTGGTTTGATCCTATTAAAGGTGTCAAAGTTGACCCTAAACATAAATTGGTATATATCAAATACAAGTCTAAAGGATGCATAAACGACCCATTCGTCCTAGCATCACAAGCCGTTCAAGTTTATTATACATCATATCCTTCTATGACGAAAGATTTGAAAGATTGGAAGGTTGTTAAGATTTTGATAATGTAGACGGGGAATCTTTTTTTCATGAGAATGAAAGGTTTACGTGTACAACAAATACAAATGTGGATAATGAACCAGAATGTCTTGTCATAGATAATGAAATACAAAAAGTTGGGGAGAATACATATATAGAAGATGAATCCACTGATTAGGAAGAAATGTTTGAAGATGACAATGATTATGATGATTTAGATGAAGAACGAGAGCTTTATCTGTCTGATCATTCTTCTGATGAAATGTAATTAGTTTTAAATCTCTATTTAGGTAATCAAGAAATATATTTTTATTAGTACAACTAATTTTCAATTTCATTTAAATCTCTATTTAGATTTACCTGTTTGATCATTGTATTATTATTCATCTTTCCACTAATTATTTCTCACAATTTGTAATTCAGGTGACTACTTGCTTAATTAGTGGAGGCGATATAAATTTATTTGATATATACTTTAAAAGCATATTTCATCTTAATCAATCTTTTTTTGTTGTAGCTTATCATGAGAGGCAGAGGTGGTAGTAGAGGCTCCAGAGGTGGAGTTAGTTCGAGTATAAGTGGACATGGTACTTCTGGGGCGTATTTGGTGACCACATCGATCAGTTTCACGAATTCCCGAGTCTTCTAGAGGTAGGGGAGAGGTAGAGGTAGGGGTAATCCTAGAGAAGATTTGGCTAACACATCTGTTCCATCAAGTCCTTTGGGCTTGGATGATGATAATGACGACAACTTGGATATGGAGTCATCTCAAGGTTTTCATGGGTCTAATGCCACTAAGCATGCTTCAAGCCACCCTCCTCTTCCATCAAATAAAAAGCGGATTAAAGTTGAAGGAGATCAGTATGCATACATCTTCAGATGGGTTTTTCCTACGTTTTACTGAATTAATCTTCAATATTTAATTGCTATAAATTGTTTTAATTGTATAGGTTTTGTAGCAGAGAGCCAGCATTTCGAATTACTGATAATTTGAAATCTATGTTTGGTGGTCCATGGATATCATGGAAAGCCATTCCACCGGAGTCCCGCAGACGACTTTGGGAGCGTTTTATGGTTTTGAACCACTCTTATTTGTCTAACACTTAAAAAAATAAAAGGTTGTTTTTAGGTTACATACTAACTCTTTCGAATGATTTATGTAGCAATTTTTTCAGTGGCCAACGATTTAGAGGGAAGCATTCTGGCTTCCTGGGAAAACACGATGAAAAAATGGCTTAGTGATACATTATGTAAAGAAGAAGAAAAAGCATATGAGAGAGCTAGGATGGCAGGCATGGAAGTGGGGGTGATATAAGTGTCATTATCGCTTTTGTGTTATGACTTGTAATAAAGTGAAATATTGATAAGTGGAAGGCTATATCGAGAGCGAACCAACAAAACAAAAATAGCCAAGTGGAGGGATCGGTGGGAAAGCATACAGCTGGATCGATTTGCTTTCTTGTTACTAAGCTAAAAATGGTAAGATACCAATCTATGTTTTATATTTTAAAATCTAGTTAGTATTGTTATGTTTAAGGAGTTTATTTAAACTTCTTAACAATTATATGTTTACTATTAATTTTGTAGAAAGAGAGCTTGGGTCTGCCAGTGAGGTATAGTGAACATTTCTTGAACACCCATATAACGAAAAGATCGAGGGACACAATGCCTACTAGGGCCGAGGAACCAGAGTTCATTACCCCAAAGGCGCAATGACTATTGGTACATCTCATTATCTCCTCATAGTTTGCTCTCATATAATTATTTTATTCAATGACTATGTTAATAGTGAAGGAATCTCATGCATGCAGCAATACCCAAGAGCAATGGAAGCAAAGGTTTTCAAAATGAGTTTTCGATTATTCCAAGCCACATGCACAAGATTCTTTGAAAGGATAAATACTATAAACAAAAATAGCAACAAAAAGAAACCAGAAACAAAGAAGAAGGATCATACCCTTGATGTCTCTGGTGGTTATGATGATGAGGATGTAGTGTTTGAACCCAAACTTGAATTCCTCTAATGGTATCCACACCAAGCTTGAGAGAATCCCTTTGCTAGAGCTTGAAGCTTGACTTCTCTTTGATGAAACTAGCTTTAAGAACAGCAGCCTCTACCCTTGCCTTGGATACACTAGCTTAAGCTTGGTGAAACAAGCTTCAAGAATGCTCTAAGTGTGTATGTTTGTAACTTGTAAAAAGGTTCTTACAAGACTGAAATGCATGGCTTTTATAAGCACAAGAGGCAAATGAAATGGCACCAGGGTCGGCCATAATGGTACACCCTGATTGGACCAACCAACTTATGCTTTCACGGGCTCTCACGGGCCGTGAAGGCACCGCCCCCATAAATTCTTCCCCGACTCATGAAGCCTCGTGTAGGGCTTCAGGTCACGACCTCTTCACGACCCGTGAGGGCTCATGAAGGTTGACAGAAACCCTAATTTCACAATTTCTCTCTCTTAACTTGTGCTATCTGATTCTACATTTGGCATGTGACCCAATAGGCCCGTGCTTCATCGGTAGTAATACTTGTTGGGTTTTGGTGACATCTAGAAAACGCAGCGGAAGTAAAAATGGCTAAAACAATTTTCAACTGAAAGAAATTATACCATTAAAAGGACTTCTCCTTATTGTCTTGATTGAGATGGAATGGATTTGTGAATACAAGGTTGTATTCCTCTACCGGTATCCACACCAAGTGTCAATGATTCCCACGTACTAGCTATGTTTGGACGCCGCCAAAAGCACCACCAAGGTTCAACACCAACTTGAAGACTGATGTACCAATCTATCTTCCAAGTGTGTATATTGAGAGAGATATGAACCAATAATCAAATTAGAAGTTCATGTATTTTGTTACCAAGAATCAAGAAGATTCAAGTGCCATGTTCAAGGTGCAAGAACAAGTCTATTGACCAATTCAACTGGCAAAAAAATGTTTTTAAGTGACTAGTAACAAATAGCCATTAAGACACACTTAAATTAGTCTTGAAAGACCAATTAAAGAGGCTGTTACAGTGTGAGGCATGGTCTTGCCTCACAGGGCACGCCAGTGACAGCCTACAGGCACACCCAAGTCACCCCAGACTTGGGCTCGTGCCTTAGCATTAGGAACGGCCGTACCTCTATGAGGCAAGCCCGTGCCGGCCCCAAAAGGTACGCCCTAGACACGCCTGTC